>JASTWL010000570.1:0-114722 GCA_035220575.1 Temnothorax rugatulus
TTACTACCAGAGGCAGATAAAGCCTCAAATATTATAAATATACAAATCCAAGCTAATTATATTGTGGCACTCAAGTTTAAAAATTGGTAGACATCTAATTAATTTGTTTGTTTTATTTTTAAATCTAAAAGTCACCCCAAATTCAAACCTGTACAGTGGCCAGTGGCCAGTGGCAGTGGCAGAGGCAGTGGCAGTGGCCAGTGGCAGTGGCCAGTGGCAGTGGCCAGTGGCCAGTGGCCAGTGGCAGTGGCCAGTGGCCAGGGCAGTGGCCAGTGGCCAGTGGCCAGTAGCAGTGGCCAGTGGCAGTGACCAGTGGCAGTGGCCAGTGGCAGTCGCCAGTGGCCAGTGGCCAGTGCAGTGGCCAGTGGCAGGGCAGTGGCAGTGGCCAGTGGCAGTGGCCAGTGGCCAGTGGCAGGGCCAGTGGCCAGTGGCCAGTGGCCAGTGGCAGTGGCAGTGGCAGTGGCCAGTGGCCAGTGGCAGTGGCAGTGGCAGTGGAAGTGGCAGTGGCAGTGGCCAGTGGCCAGTGGCCAGTGGCAGTGGCCAGTGGCCAGTGGCCAGTGGCCAGTGGCCAGTGGCAGTGGCCAGTGGCCAGTGGCAGTGGCAGTGGCAGTGGCCAGTGGCAGTGGCAGTGGCCAGTGGCAGTGGCCAGTGGCCAGTGGCAGTGGCCAGTGGCCAGTGGCAGTGGCCAGTGGCCAGTGGCCAGTGGCCAGTGGCCAGTGGCCAGTGGCAGTGGCCAGTGGCAGTGGCAGTGGCCAGTGGCAGTGGCCAGTGGCCAGTGGCAGTGGCCAGTGGCCAGTGGCCAGTGGCAGTGGCCAGTGGCCAGTGGCAGTGGCCAGTGGCAGTGGCCAGTGGCCAGTGGCAGTGGCCAGTGGCCAGTGGCCAGTGGCCAGTGGCCAGTGGCCAGTGGCAGTGGCCAGTGGCAGTGGCCAGTGGCAGTGGCAGTGGCCAGTGGCCAGTGGCCAGTGGCCAGTGGCAGTGGCAGTGGCCAGTGGCAGTGGCCAGTGGCAGTGGCCAGTGGCAGTGGCCAGTGGCCAGTGGCCAGTGGCAGTGGCCAGTGGCCAGTGGCAGTGGCAGTGGCAGTGGCCAGTGGCCAGTGGCCAGTGGCCAGTGGCAGTGGCAGTGGCCAGTGGCCAGTGGCAGTGGCCAGTGGCAGTGGCCAGTGGCCAGTGGCCAGTGGCAGTGGCCAGTGGCAGTGGCCAGTGGCCAGTGGCCAGTGGCAGTGGCCAGTGGCCAGTGGCCAGTGGCCAGTGGCAGTGGCCAGTGGCAGTGGCCAGTGGCAGTGGCCAGTGGCAGTGGCCAGTGGCCAGTGGCAGTGGCCAGTGGCAGTGGCCAGTGGCAGTGGCCAGTGGCCAGTGGCAGTGGCAGTGGCCAGTGGCAGTGGCCAGTGGCAGTGGCCAGTGGCCAGTGGCAGTGGCCAGTGGCCAGTGGCAGTGGCCAGTGGCAGTGGCAGTGGCCAGTGGCCAGTGGCAGTGGCAGTGGCCAGTGGCCAGTGGCAGTGGCCAGTGGCCAGTGGCCGTGGCCGTGGCCAGTGGCAAGTGGCCAGTGGCAGTGGCCAGTGGCCAGTGGCAGTGGGTGGCCAGTGGCAGTGGCAGTGGCCAGTGGCAGTGGCCGTGGCCAGTGGCCAGTGGCCAGTGGCAGTGGCAGCGGCCGTGGCAGTGGCCAGTGGGCCCAGTGGCACAGTGGCCAGTGGCAGTGGCCAGTGGCCAGTGGCAGTGGCAGTGGCCAGTGCCAGTGAGCCAGTGGCCAGTGGCAGTGGCCAGTGGCCAGATGGCCAGTGGCAGTGGCCAGTGGCCAGTGGCCAGTGGCAGTGGCCAGTGGCGAAGCCAGTGGCCAGGGCCAGTGGCAGTGGCCAGTGGCCAGTGGCCAGTGGCCAGGGCAGTGCCAGTGGCAGTGGCCAGTGGCCAGTGGCCAGTGGCAGTGGCCGTGCGCAAGTGGCAGTGGCCAGTGGCGCAGTGGCAGTGGCCAGGTGGCCAGTGGCCAGTGGCAGTTGGCAGTGGCCAGTGGCCAGTGGCCAGTGCCAGTGGCCAGTGGCCAGTGGCCAGTGGCAGTGGCCGTGGGCCAGTGGCAGTGGCAGTGGCAGTGGCCAGTGGCAGTGGCCAGTGGCCAGTGGCAGTGGCCAGTGGCAGTGGCCAGTGGCCAGTGGCAGTGGCCAGTGGCCAGTGGCCAGTGGCCAGTGGGCCAGTGGCCAGTGGCAGTGGCCAGTGGCAGTGGCCAGTGGCCATGGCAGTGGCAGTGGCCAGTGGCAGTGGCCAGTGGCCAGTGGCAGTGGCAGTGGCCAGTGGCAGTGGCCAGTGGCCAGTGGCCAGTGCAGTGGCCAGGCCTGGCAGTGGCCAGTGGCCAGTGCAGTGGCCAGTGGCCAGTGGCAGTGGCCAGTGGCCAGTGGCAGTGGCAGTGGCATGGAGTGGTAAGTGGTAAGTAGTAGTAGTAGTAGTATAATAATTTTATTGCTTTCCCCGTAGGGTTTACAATCTTGTACACAGTGGCGTTTTATAGGGACGTACCCAACCCTTTTCACTTAACCCTTTGGACCAACGGCTTAACGTCTCTTTTCGAAAGACGGAGCCCAGTTTTCTCCTCACGACAGTCCTTTTCTCTCGCGAGCGGGGCGCAGCTTTCGGAAAATAAATTCCATGTTTACGTGCTCAAGTGGACTCGAACCTGGTTTCTCAGATTACTGGCGCTCTACCACTAGACCACACTGCCGCCCTTATAAGGAACAATTATATTTATTATTAAAAAAGGAATATTTTAGTTTTAAATGAAATTCTTAAATCCATAAGAATGAAATGATCTTAGTCTTATCACGTTAATTTTCACTGAAGAATTTTACATTAGATATTTTCGTCTTAATATATTAATATCTGAACAAATGAATGATATTTAATCGGAATATGATCTGTATACGATCTGATATTTGATACATATTGGCCGGTATTCATAGTCGGTTCTTATATTTAAGACTATCTTAAGTACAATCTTAGATGTCATTAACCAATCACAGAGCCGTATTAGCATCTTAAGATATTACTTAAGACGGTCTTGAAATAAGATCTGTTTATGAATACCGGCCATTGTATACTTATATAAGAGTGCCATTCTTGTTATATCATGAATCTTCTCGACATATTAATTGACTGCGATAATATAATCATCAAAAGAAGTATGTTTTCTTCCATCTTTTACGACAAAAATCTTCAGTAGACATAATTAGCAGCTAATCAGTATATTTGACAAAAATCAGTATATTTGACTGGTTAGAGAACTAGATCCTAATTCTGATTCAGTTAAGATCAGTTAATAATTAGAATTACAACTACATACATATGTATACATATATACTTAATATAGAGAAATAAGACTCGAGAAGATAGGATCATATCTTTTAGTATTTCTTGTAGGTTATATACTTGAGATCCATTATATACAGGTACGAACACGTGTCACGTTATTGCCGTCGACAAACAACGGTAGCACATATCTGTTTTGTGCCAATATTGTGACGCTAAATCAGGGGCGAGAGGCAGGGGCGAGAGGCGCGAGAGGCGCGAGAGGCGCGAGAGGCAGGGGCGAGAGGCGCGAGAGGCGCGAGAGGCGCGAGAGGCGCGAGAGGCGCGAGAGGCGCGAGAGGCGCGAGAGACGCGAGAGGCAGGGGCGAGAGGCGCGAGAGGCGCGAGAGGCGCGAGAGGCGCGAGAGGCGCGAGAGGCGCGAGAGGCGCGAGAGGCAGGGGCGAGAGGCGCGAGAGGCGCGAGAGGCGCGAGAGGCAGGGGCGAGAGGCAGGGGCGAGAGGCAGGGGCGAGAGGCGCGAGAGGCGCGAGAGGCGAGGGGCGAGAGGCGCGAGAGGCAGGGGCGAGAGGCGCGAGAGGCGCGAGAGGCGCGAGAGGCAGGGGCGAGAGGCGCGAGAGGCGCGAGAGGCAGGGGCGAGAGGCGCGAGAGGCGCGAGAGGCGCGAGAGGCGCGAGAAGCAGGGGCGAGAGGCGCGAGAGGCGCGAGAGGCGCGAGAAGCAGGGGCGAGAGGTGCGAGAGGCGCGAGAGGCAGGGGCGAGAGGCGCGAGAGGCGCGAGAGGCGCGAGAGGCGGCGAGAGGCGCGAGAGGCGCGAGAGGCAGGGGCGAGAGGCAGGGGCGAGAGGCGCGAGAGGCGCGAGAGGCGCGAGAGGCGCGAGAGGCGCGAGAGGCGCGAGAGGCGCGAGAGGCGCGAGAGGCGCGAGAGGCGCGAGAGGCAGGCGCGAGAGGCGCGAGAGTCGCGAAAGGCGCGAGAGGCAGGCGCGAGAGGCGCGAGAGGCGCGAGAGGCAGGTGCGAGAGGCAGGTGCGAGAGGCGCGAGAGGCAGGCGCGAGAGGCGCGAGAGGCGCGAGAGGCAGGCGCGAGAGGCGCGAGAAGCGCGAGAGGCAGGCGCGAGAGGCGCGAGAGGCGCAAGAGGCGCGAGAGGCGCGAGAGGCGCGAGAGGCAGGCGCGAGAGGCGCGAGATGCGCGAGGCGCGAAAGGCAGGCGCGAGAGGCAGGCGCGAGAGGCGCGAGAGGCGCGAGAGGCGCGAGAGGCGCGAGAGGCAGGCGCGAGAGGCGCGAGGGGCGCGAGAGGCGCGAGAGCGCGAGAGGCGCGAGAGGCGCGAGAGGCGCGAGAGGCGCGAGAGGCGCGAGAGGCGCGAGAGGCGCGAGAGGCGCGAGAGGCAGGCGCGAGAGGCGCGAGAGGCGCGAGAGGCGCGAGAGGCGCGAGAGGCAGGCGCGAGAGGCGCGAGGGCGCGAGAGGCGCGAGAAGCGCGAGAGGCGCGAGAGGCGCGAGAGGCGCGAGAGGCGCGAGAGGCGCAAGAGGCAGGCGCGAGAGGCAGGCGCGAGAGGCGCGAGAGGCGCGAGAGACAGGCGCGAGAGGCGCGAGAGGCGCGAGTGCCTCTATATCGTGATCACCGAGCGTGAGAGTTGTCTCTCAATTTTCATACTATCAAAGCCGGGCGCTCGATCCCGATATCGACCCCGCTCGCGGCCATCTTGTCGTGCCGCGCCGTCCATTGTGAACGCGGCTCTGCCGCGCCTCGTATTGCTGTGATTTAGTGTACAATTCGTGTCCGCTATCGCGTTCTCGAGTAATCAGAGTGAGCTTGAGCCTCTCGCACGTTTCCGTGTTCGCGGTCGCTCATCTGCCGCGCGAGCAAGATCTCCGATCGCGAGGGCGATCATTCATCGCTCTTCAAGATTTCCGTTCCGTGAGCCACGCAGAGAGACCGAGCGGCTCAAGATTTCCGCCCGACATTTCCGCGAAGGCTTAGCCCACTCGGGTGCGCGAGAGTGCGAAAACTGTGTATAAGACTGTCAATAAATTGTGCTTGTCAATCACATATCAAGGGCGTGCGTTATCTAAACCCTCCCCTCGCTAACTCCTCGGCTCTTACCCCGCGCCCTGGACAGGGTGGTCCCGGCATTCATTCGTGTCCCGAGGGCACCTCGGCAGAGCACGAAACATATGTCATTTAGAAATTAAATATTATTTTGAATTCTTTTAACACAATTACTTTAAAAAATCAACACGTCTTAAAGTTATTTTAACACATAAACAAAAGTTAAACGCAAATTTTCAAATAATCGTAAACTGACATACAAAATAATTAAATTTACTAAAATTAAATGTTTCTATTACACATAATTTAAGTAAAATCTACACATATAATTTAAGTAAAATCTGTAAAATAATTAATATTATGTATTAATGTAGCTTAAAAAATAAAGTCAAAAGAACAAATATAAATGTAAAGTATAGTGTCAATTAATTAACATTTTTAATTTGTCAACAAGTAACACATGATGAACGAGCCATTTTAACTTAAAATTTAAAATGGACTTTCTAGGACATGTAAAAAATGTTAAAATTACGTTTTATTTTACTGTACTGTGTAAGATAGCCCGCGAGAAAATCGATCTTCCCGACAGTCTCTAGGAACGATTGGAACGAACTCCGTATGGTCGCGTCACGAGGCGCAAAAGGAAGCCAATGACGCCAATCACTGGAACATCCGAATGCAGTTAAACAGTATCCGTTAAACGAGAAATAAATCGCGTGTAAGGTCAAGATATTAATGGGAAACCACTATCCACTTATCCCTCGATGCACGGTTTAATCATCCAACGTTGAGAATCTTCTTCTTAACATTAAAATATATACTTCGGTTTATTTGTTCGATTTGTCCACGTTGCAATTGAATTGACTTGAAGATTGAAGAAAATGATACACGAGTTGCTTCTCCGAAGTGACCATGTCTTAATTGAGATTCTAATTAAATACAATTACACCTGAAGACAAACCAGTTGCGGTGACGGGTTCGCGAATATCGAGTGTTGCATTAACGCTGTTACGTACGGAAATTTTATCCTAAAATTTCAGACGACGCACGTTGGAATTTTTGAACAGTTTAGACGACGCATCCTATCTCAGAATTCCGAGCGAACGCTCAGGTCAATACAAATGTTTAGTTTATCTTACGGTTATCGAACGGCTGTTGATAGGCTGAGGTCCAGATGGGGCCCAAAACTACGTTTTTAGAAACTTCTAGAAAACCTCCCCCCTTAAGACGCGTAGGAAGTGGTGAGAATCTCGCGCGGGGGGTTCTGGCTATTTCGAGTATAAAAAGGGTGAAAAACGCCGTAAAGTGACACATAGTTTTCGGCTTCGAGTCTGTTACTTCATTCTCGTCTGTTAATTTAATCGTTTTTCTAACTCTTATTCAACTCCAGACAGTTAGTGCTACGCGACACGACGAGTTGCGAGTACTCGAGATGTTTTCATACGGTGCAGTTTTGGCTTTCTTTTTGCTGGGTTTTGCCACAACTGGTTTGTATATACATATTTTTTACTATAGAAAGCTTTATTTTTTAGCGAAGCTTTTAACCATTATTGATTTAGAGGTATTGTATTAAGTTAACCCTAATCCTTCCAACCATGCCCTTTCGTGTCCCACGCGTTTCTATCGGTCGTTCGTTTCGGGAAACCAACGGCCGTGGGATAAATCCTTCCCACTCCTAAAAAAAGTCGTTATAGTAGGAAACAGAAATTTCAGAGCCCTAGCTCATGTACTCTCGAAACGGCAAACAGTCAAAATCGCGTTGGGACACGAAAGTGCATGGTTGGAGGATTATTACGTCAGTGTTGTGTGTAGGTAAGTGAGAATTTTTTTTTTCGATAAAAATGTATTTTTGTGTACAATTTAAGCGTATTTAGAATATTCTTGTCGTTAAAAAAAATTGACATTCTACAGAGAAGTATTATGGCTCAGAGGCAGGCGGAAGAGGTGAGGAAAAGCTAGCGATTATAAAAAAAAAATACAATTTTTTTACATAAAAAATATCTTTTATACTCCAAATTCGTCTTTTCTTATTCAGAAATTCTTTTTCTGGCATCCTTAAAGTCCTTCTGTACCATTTAAAAATTATCAAATTTAAGGCGAAATTAAGTATTCCTATTTAATACTCATATTTTTTTTCTCATTCGTACTACTTTTAGCTTTAATTTGCGCGCTGACACATTAAATTTCGTCAATTTGTTCATGAGTTATGATTTTTTAAATAAAACAAGTCGTAATGTGCATTTTTCAACATACATTTGTTGTAAAAAAATATTTAAATAAATAATTTCCAAATTTTCTTTACATTGATTTTTAGTCGAAGGTATAAAGATGTTATAATATTTTTGGGGGAATTTTTCAAAGCTATTGACATACTGAAAAACGCGTGGGACACGAAAGTGCATGATTGGAAGTATTAAGGGGATCCTATAGTGGCAGTAATTACTGAAATTTAGTTAAAAGCAAACAACTTTTAATTGGCTTTATGGAATTGCAAAATTTTTGTACAGAATTAAAGTACGCACAAAAATGTAGAGGACTAGGGTCGGTTTTACATAAAAAACGAAAAAAAAATTAAAAATTTGGGCACAATATTAAAGCTGTCACTGACGACAATATTTGCTTATACAAAAATACTGCAGTTTATACATACAAAATGAGATACTAGCCCTCTAGGGAAAACATTGAAGAACAATATCGTGCAATTACAACTACGATAGAAGTCTAGAAAAAAAAGTGTCATGCTTTTAACTTTTATATGTGCAAAAGCACATGCAGGTTGATAGGATAAGCAGTATTGCGTGTAGCGAGAGATGGCGCAGCGATCGAACAAGGACAGATTACTATAGTTAGACAAGGACAGATATAGAGAAAACAGGATTAGAAATGTTGACATTATCGACATCGAGGAAGTTCGGCCTCCGCTACAGGATCCCCTTAAGTGGCGGAAAAAACGTTGGAGGGATTAGGGTTAAAAATGTTGTAGGACTGATTTTTTTAATTATAACAGGAATACTCTATCATGGAGAAGACAAACTTCTTTATTATCCAGAACTGCCAGCCCATTCAAGAGTTAACGTACCAGATCCTTCAATATTTAGTTTGCCTTATCAAAGTATATATACCAGAGCTGAAGATGGCACAATGCTGCACATGTTTTTTGTTTCTCAACCAGAAGATAAAATGAGGAAAGCGCCTACATTGCTGTTTCTTCATGGCAACGCTGGCAATATGGGCCAAGGGTATTTATTATTTTACTACATTAATTTAGTAATATAGTAACAAGTCATATCGTGATATATCATATTTATATGTTTCTTCCAGATTGGAGAATATAGCAGAACTCTATCATAATATTCAATGTAATATTCTAATGTTAGAATACCGAGGGTATGGCCTGTCGCAAGGTACTCCGTCAGAGGAGGGCCTTTATATGGATGCTCGAGCAGGAATAGATTACCTGTTTAACAGAACGGATATTAATACCAATGAAATCATAGTATTTGGTAGATCGCTAGGTAAAGAATCTAATTTCATTAATTTTAATATTTATTATAATTTTTTAATTCTTTTTAAATTTATATTTTATTGTATGAAGTTTCTAAAAACAGTTCTTTACAATCTTCTTACTAATTATCAGTATTTATAATAATTAAATTTGATTAATTTATAATTTGTATAGGTGGAGCAGTAGCCATTGATTTAGCCACGAAGGAGGAAAATTCACAGAGAATTTGGTGCCTTATACTTGAAAACACCTTCACCAGTATCCCAGATATGGCCGGCTCATTTGTAAAATTTTTACAGTATTTGCCACTTTTTGTGTACAAGAACAAGGTAAGCAGAACAGGGAATATTAAAAAATTTTTGGATTATTTTATATACAATTCTTCTGGTTCTCTTTTTATAAATTAAAGGTTTTATAAAAAATATACAGTATATCTACTATTAAAAAGTGTCATGATTAGTAAATTTTTATGTATCATTATTTTTCTTTGAATTTATATATTATATTTTATATGATCTGTCTTATCTATATTTTTATATTTATTTATATTTTCATATATTCTTTTTTCATATGATTCCTCACATTTTCATGCTTTTTATCACGTTGCAGTATTTGTCTATTCAGAAAGTTCGTTCAGTCACAGTACCCACTCTGTTTATTTCTGGTCTGGCGGACAAACTGGTACCACCCCACATGATGCAGGATCTTTACAAGAATTGCCGAAGCACATATAAACGTATACTTCCAATCGTGCACGGCACACATGACAAATCCTGGCGTCAACCGAGTTATTATCAAAACATTATCACCTTTCTGACCGAGCTCAGGGAAAATCCACCTCCAAGGGTAACGTCTAGTCATTAGCAAATCGATATTTAGTGATATAGCGCTTCTATTGTTACATGTATTATTGTCTACTGTTATAAACGTAAAGGTAATTTTTACATGTTAAAGACATGTAAAAGAATTGACTTTTCGAATTGAACTTTTTCTACATCTCGTAGAAATTGTTTTTACGCATTGCAGAAAAAGTCGATCTTATCGATTCAAAAGTGATTAATAATTATTGTTACGTCCAAATCAAATCATAATTAAATGAATTAATTATTTCAAATTATTGTAAGTCAATTCATTTAAGTAATATAATTAATTACTTAAACTTAATTGACTTAAATTAATTTGATTTAATTATGATAAGTTAAATTAAAATAATCAGTAATCGAAAAAAACATTACTTATTAATCAATGGAAAATAGATATAACTAAATATCTCAAGAGATTCTATAATGTGGGAACGTGTGAATTAAAAATAGCGTAAGGTAAAAATCCTTAAAAATACGATTTAAAGGTATGTGAAGAGAATATTATAAAACATAAGTTTATTTATATTAAAATAAGTTTAATTTTGTGACTACCAAAGTATGCATGTGTCCATAAAGATAAAAGTTTTGATATTTCTTCATATAAATCATATTTTATGGATTATATTATTATATATTATTCCTGACCGTTCCTGTTATACAATAAGTACTATAGTAAAAAATTTTAAAAAATATAAATTATGACAGCTAATCTATGCAATTTTTGGAACAACTTGCAATAAATTACATATTATGTTAGTTGTGCTAAGAAAATAATAAAAGATATCTTTTATATTTTTTCCCAATAGCAGTCTTCATGTTTTTGTAAGAATAAAAAGATTTAAAGTCTACGATTGATTCGTCTTCGCTTCGCGATCATTCTTCGAGTTAATAGAACGCCGATTATCGTTAGAATTGCGAGCAGTGCGATTGCCGTAGCCAGAACAGCAATCATTCCAGGACCAGTTCTGAATGTCACAACCTGTTTGTTAGAAATACTTGCAATATTAACAGTCATTCTCTCTGAAAAATGTGAAAATTCATCACAAAAGACTTCTCCCTTCCATTTGTATCAATGAATCATCCTTTTGTTGGCTAATGGAGGTAGACCAACACATCTAATTTTATTAGATTATTAATAAATTGTGAAAAATAGGACATATTCATTTATGACTGTTATGATATTTACAATAAAAAATAAGAAAAAAGATGGAGATTAATTTGATTTAGATATAACGATATTAATTTGTATGTGTTTTTTTTTACAAACAAATAGTAAATTAAAGTGATTGTTGTATTAGCTTAACAATACTAATTCAATACATCGAGAAAGAAATAAGTTTAAGCCATTAAATATATTTAAAATAAGTTCTAAAATATTCAATAATATTGACTTATGTAGTTACCTCAAATCTTCTAAAAGACTAGGTTTCCTAATGTAAAGTTTTGGCACTAATTCGTTCAACATCCATTGCAATGAACAATTGCAAATAAATGGATTTCCTTGCAGATTAATGAAATAATTTAAATTTGAAACGTTTTTGTAAACGTTTATATTAAATAGCTCTGCTGGCAAGTGAGTTAAGCGTAAAGTGAGTAAAGAGTAAAGATTATTGCTCAAATCTAACTAAAAAATGAAAAAGAATTAATACTTAAATGTCTTTTAAGAAAGTATATCTTTTATATAAAATACTTACAGAGCATATATTTATACGTCGAAAAATATTTTCCTCAATCATATTCAATTTCGTATTACTCGAAATAGTCACATTAATGTAAATATTTTTCTTCTCTTTTAACATTAGAAGTGTTTCTTTGTCAATCTTCTCAATTGTATCTACAAATTTTACTTCGACTATTTCCAAATTCAGTTCAGACCAAATTTTTATATCTCTCAGACGATTTCCATTGACTTTAAAAATTTTTGAACTTGGAAAATTTTTAATAGAAATGGTTTCAGGTATTGTTGCTAAATCATTGAAAGATAGATCTAGCGTTTCCAAATTCTTTAGGAAAATATCCGGAAAGTCTGATAAGGAATTTCCACTGATACTTAAATTTTTTTAATTCTTCCAGTAATGTTAAATTGTTATATATGTTAGAAATATTATTGTTTTGTTTTGAATGTTTAAGATATGAATTGATAATTTTTGGAATGACACGGTATTGATAAGATTGCTTTCCATATAAAGTTCCAACAATGACAATTAATGGAAGATTTTGGAAATTTAAAAAGAGGAGCTGATTATTGTTAATGCGAAGAATTTTCAGCTACTGCATATTAAGTAATGAATTGGCTGGGAGAGTGTTAAATTTGTTGTGTGTGAAGGAGAGATTTATATAAGTATTCTAACTCCAGCATATCATCGAGAAAATTCTGCAAAATATTAAAGTAAATAAATTTAATAGGAGTAATGTTAGTTATAATAACTATATAATTTTAATTAACATTACTGTATGTACACACACACACACAATTTATTATAGCATTACTAAATTTCACTAAAAATTTTTTTGTCAGAATTTAATTTTTTGCTATAAAAATTATTATATTACCAGATCAATGAGATTGTTGTAAGATACATCAAGAATTTTCAACTTTGTTGTTGCATTTTCTGAGCTTTTCTCCAAATTGTTGATGTGATTATGACTCAAATTAAGTTTAGAGAGAGAAGAAACTGTGTTAAGAATAGAAATATCAAAGCCCCAAAGTAAATTACTAGAATAATCTAAATCTTCGAGCTCATTTAGGTTTTTAAAGATATCCGAATGTATATTATCCAGTTGATTTTTAGACAGATCCAATTAATTGTTTTTAAACGTTTCAAGTTTTTTAGTTCATTTATGGGTAGAAGCACTATATTGTTTCTTGAAAGAATAAGTTTGTTTAGTGGTCGATGCTTATCTAAGGTGAGAAGATCGAAGTTAAGAACTTCATTAGTTCCTAAGTATCTGTCATGGCAATCAATAAATAATAATTGGTCCTGCATCTGCAAGAACAACGATATGTATATTATATTGACATTTATGAATTATATTATTAATCGTATCACAAATCATGTTATGATATTATTATTTATAATAACAATGATAACATATAACAAAAATATTACCACATATTTATTAATTTCATTATTTTCATTTTATTAATTTATTAAATCTTTTTACAAATTTTTTTCTTTTGAAAAGCATGACACTAATTTATAATTAGTAGTAATTATATAATAATAAAAATAATATCATGTATTTATTTATTATTTCTTAATTCATTTCTTCTATTATTTCTCCTGAGATCTTATCTTCTTTTCTTTTAAACTTACTTAAGGTAGAACATACACAGGTTTTACATATATCGCACAAACATTGGTTGTATAGAAATAAAAGCAACAATGTAATAATGTTAAACATCGTGATATCCGCACTGTGATTTCACACGCAGGCTATCGCTAAATGATCGCATATTTAGTCATAGTAGATACACACCTACTATAGCTAATTCTGATAACATATCTGATAAGTGCGTCAACCATGTGATCCGTTACATATTACTCATCTTGTTACGAGAAATTGTAGATATGATAAATGTAATTTAATCAATTATTGACATGTTTATAATTTCTGGAACAGGCTGTATAAAAAATCAAATTATGCGGTAATAATTTCAATTTAATCTATCATATCTATTTTAATCTACTTAAGACTAATGTCTCATTCTAAATATATTCCAAGTATTAAAAATACAATATTCTTATATCAAACAATTTTGATTGTTGTGAATAGTACTCGAAAACATTGTTATTAATTCCAAGCAACATTTTTATTATAATGACCAATAGCTCAACTAATTTCCAAGTAATAAATTAAACAAATACTTGATTATCATTCATTATTATGTAGATAAAAAACATTGCATTACAAAAGTATACATCATTATTTATTATTTAGTAATTTTGTATATTACTTATTTTTATAAAAATAAATATTTATAAATATTTAGACAATTCTGATACAATTCTAAGACCTCTTGAAGAAATCCGTTAACGTGGACTGCTTTTTCTTTACTTTCTCTATCTTAGCCTCTGCTTTTTTCTCTTTTCTCCTCATCTCTTCTTCTTTTTCTTCTTCATCTTTCGAACAACTTACATAAACATATTCTTTCTTTGTTACAATATATTCGCCTTCTTTATAAATTTTGTTAACTAACTTCAACACTTTTCTTTTGTCATTTTCATGTTTTATTCTTGATGGAGAGGGATTCTTTGGTTTTGCAAGAATTTCCAGCTCCGTTTCTGGAACTAATTCTTTCATCTCTATATCACTTTGTATCTCTGAATCACTGGAATCGTTCTGTATAACAATTCTCTTCCGTTTCTTAGCACCTTCATCGTAACCCCTTCACCGATCATTGCCAAATTCAACATCAACCTATCTTTAATAATACTCTATCCATAAAAAAAATTAAGCTTGATATCTCAAAATTTGCGAAAATTAGTGTAATCATGTAGATTTTTTAAGATAGAAATCGGTAACCCCTTTATTATTAGCAATTTTTCTAATTCTATTATATTTTTCAGTTTTTTCTAACCCTATTTCATATATAATTCTTTAAGATTTGGTTAATCAGTTCTTGAGTTATAGAAATTTCGGTAAATTTGGCACACACACACTTACATACATACGTACATACACACATACGGACATTTTTTTAAATTGCAATGTTTCGACGTTTTTGAACATAAGGACACATTGGCATCTAAAACTAAAATTAAGTGTGCAAGTAGAAACCTGCACATTGCTTTAGTTTTTAAGTGGGCAAGTAGAAACTTGCACATTACTTCCTTACAATTTTTAAGTATGCAAATTATTTTGATGACTATTTAAATCTAAGAATAATAATTTGTTTTTATAACTTTAAGAATAATAATTGTTATTTTTATATAGTTTGTTTTTTATTAGTGATGGAAACTCCTTCCCCTACAGCTCCTCGCCCTAGGCCCTGCTTGTCATGTAGGGTTTTGCGGTACCGGCGGAATCTCCGAGCTGGTTCATCTGAAGACAAAAAATAAAAAAAGGTCTTAAAGTTTATAATATTTTCTAGTCCCTATCGAATGGGATTTCCGAAATTTTGATTTTTAACAAAATGGCGGACTTCCAAACTTGAGACATCAATTTTTAGCCAAAATTTTCATTTTGTTTCTTAAAAAACAAAAATAATTAAAAAATTGCAAAAAGCATTCGATAGGGACTAGAAAATATCATAAATTTTAAAACCTTTTTTGATTTTTTGTCTTCAGATGAACCAGCTCGGAGATTCCGTCGGTACCGCAAAAACATGCAGGGCCTAGGACGGGGGGCTGTAGGGGAAGTACTTTCTATCGCAAATAAAAAACAAAAATCAGAAAATGCACTCTAAAATACGTACTTTCATTTACGAAAAACCCGATCTTCGTATCTTTTATACTTTCGTCGGAAAAAAATCATGAAATATGCTATTTGTTTTGGTCCGAGAAAGGTATGTGCCCCCTTAAGGGGTAACACCACTGTAGAGCGTCGAAAAGTAACCTAATTTTAAGAATTTTTTTCAGGAAAAGTATAAAAGAAATGACAAATATGTTTATAGGTCTCTATTACCTATACTTTCAAGAGTATAAAATAATTTTTTGAAGGTTATTAAAAAAAAAATGGCAGTTGCACAGCTGTGTGACGGGAACCTTTGCTGGTGAAAAGCGCTCCGCGGCCGGAAAGATTTCTGCTACAATTTTCTTCCTGGAACAAAAACCCAAAGTTTTTTTATTTTTACATATAACAAGCTAAAGAAAGACGTAGGGAAATTTTTTTATATCACTTTTTGCAAAAATGGCGGACATTTGAAAAAAACTTAGAATTTTTGCCTAAAATAATAGGTACTAAATTGTTAATAACTAAAGAAATATGCAACATAAAAAAAAATCCGTACGTCTTTCTTTAGCTTTTCATATGTAAAAATAAAAAAACTTTGGGTTTTTGTTCCAGGATGAAAATTGTAGCAGAAATCTTTCCGGCCGCCTCCGCGCTTCTCACCAGCAAGGGTTCCCGTCACGCAGCTGTGCAACTGCCATTTTTTTTTTAATTACGTTGAAAACATTCTTTTATACTCGTGTTTCTTATTTTTAAGACCCTTAGGCACCTTTTAAGCAAAAAAAAAAATGTTTCGTTTTTTTGACAATTCTACAGTGGTGTTACCCCTTAAGCGAATAGCTGGGCGACTTTAGTAGCAGCGTCAAAAGAAGCTCCGTGTCAGGACAGTAGCGAATGAATTAGCGGGCGACTAGCGAATTGTTCGGCATTCTGTGCTTGCGCAAGATGGTTAACTAACAAAATTCTCTCCAAAACGCTGACGATCGACTTTATACTACATATTTATCAGCAATATGTAAATACGTTAACGCTAACGACTTTATTAGCCAGAAATTCGCTCTGGCAGAGCGAGAAACTGGCGATAAAAGAAGCCAGCGACAAGCGTCAAAAGTGCACCGTGTACGGCACCCTTTATAGTCGCGGATCGACGAATTAGCGAATTACTGCGAAATATGCTAACCGTAGGTAATATTTGTTTTAAAAAGTAATAGGACGACTCTCGCGCAAATGGCAAACGAAACACGATATGTTGCACAAAAAGGAGGGATACCAACGCCGAGCGTTCCAGCCAGCGAAAAATGAAACAATTGATTTCTTTTCTTTATTTAATAAAACCAAGTTTTATTTTTCTCGGGGTACAAAAGTCTGAAAGAAAAAGATTTAGAAAAATAGAACATAACAACAATTTATATTACTTTTATTTTTTATCATTGAACAGAAACTAATATTATTTTTTAATTTAAATTTTTTACTGGATTTTCTCATTACTTTAAGAACACTAAATTAATTATTCAAATTTTTATGTATAAAAAAATTAATATCAGTGTTTAATAATCGGCCTGACTGGCAATATATTAAAAATTTTTATAACGACGTTTCGACCTCTATTTTGGGTCCTTATCAAGTTTATGCTGAAAAATATAAATTGCCGGTAATACATATAAAAAAGGAACAATGCAAATTACGTATTCTACTTACATGGATCAATGTGCGTCAAACAATATAAAATTATAAATCATCGTTACGTTTTAACAAGGCGGATGGAAAACAGATATAAACTTTGTGAGGCATGACCGTCACGTATAGCGCCTGACGAACGACTGATATACATTGTGTCATGTCAAGAATAATCACAAATACATATAACATAGAGTGTAAAGTTTAAAGAGTAGCGATTATACGATCGTAAACCAATGGTAAGTTTTCTGTGTCCTTCTGCAAATTTATAGCGTCGGTATGCTTTTTGATTAATATCATTTCAGCCGTTTCACGTTTTTTGACATACTGTTCCCTGTGCAAGATCGTGGCCTCTTGCCATTTAAAATTATGGTCAAAATCGATTCTATGTTTGCTTACAACCGATTGCTGACTGGAGTGCTTGTTAATGTCTGCACGATGCTCTTTAACACGAGTTTCTAAGTGGCGCTTGGTTTGGCCAATGTAACAAGCATTGCAATCCGAGCAATCTAATTTGTAGACAACGCCCGTGTGTTTCATGATCTCTAATTTGTCCTTCCCTTTTTTAATTAGTGCGTCTAGTTTCTTAGGAACGGTATACAAGGTACTCAAACCGTAATTGCTGAAAATGCGTCGTAAACCCTCACTAAAAGTTTTAACATACGGGATAGGAATATAATTTTTGAGATCAGGGATATTAGCTCTATTTATACGGTTGTCAAATTCATCGTTATTTGACCGTTTATCAATTTCAGCAAGTCTTCTTCGAATATGTTTATCAACGAGAGGGGCCGGAAAGCAATTGTTCAGTAAAATAGTTTTTATCAAATTGATGTTATCGTTATGAAACTGTACGTCCGACAGCAGTATGGCGTGATCGACCAAGTTGATGATGGTATTAATCTTGTATTTTAAAGGATGACTGGAGAAGTAATTAATATAACGGCCAGAAAACGTTGGTTTACGATACCAGTTGGTGACTAACAATTATCGTTTCTGAAGACCGACGTGTCCAAGAAATTCAAACAATTGTCTCTCTCTAATTCATACGTGAATTTGAGACGCGGATGGTAATTATTGAAAGTACGGACAACATCGTCAAGTCGTGATCGCGGAATACACATAAAAATGTCATCGACATAACGTAGAAATATCGCAATCTGAAAGTCAAAGGATTGAAGGCAGCTGGTTTCACAATCATCCATTACAATGTCCGCTAAAATCGGTGAAAGGGGGGAACCCATTGGACTACCAAAAATCTGCTCAAAAAATTCCCCATTGAAAGAAAAACTAATAGACTCAAGAATCAGCCTAATCGCATGCAAGAACTGATCAAGACTCATCCGAGTCTCTCGCGAAATTGCATCCCACCTTTTTTCGATTCCGGTCAAAACAAGCTCAATGGGTATGTTCGTGAACAGAGCAACAACATCGAGAGAGACCAGGATGTAATCAGGAGGAATGCTGTAATTTTTCATGCTTTTCACAAACGACCAACTGTCCTTAACATACGAATTCGGCTTCATGAGTGCTTTGTCTAAAATATTGTGTATATAGGAAGCGATATTGTATAGTGGGCTACCGATGGCCGATACAATTATGCGTAGCGGGTAGCCATCCTTATGGATTTTTGGTAGTCCCATTTCTTAGAGACAATACTGATCTGTTGGTTACGAACGCGGACAAAGGTCAGACTACAGTTATCATGAACAGATATGATTACAATTTGCAAATGAATTCGCTCCTTAATGACTCTTCCACATACAGAAAACTAAACAAAGATCCGATAAAGAAAATTACTTCAAAACTTAATTGTCTGGTGAAGTCATGGCTAAACAACGATATTATTGACAAAAGAGTTTACAACCTACTCAATTGTACGAATGGCAACCTTCCACGTTGCTATGGACAATTAAGTTTTGAAGTAATTTTCTTTATCGGATCTTTGTTTAGTTTTCTGTATGTGGAAGAGTCATTAAGGAGCGAATTCATTTGCAAATTGTAATCATATCTGTTCATGATAACTGTAGTCTGACCTTTGTCCGCGTTCGTAACCAACAGATCAGTATTGTCTCTAAGAAATGGGACTACCAAAAATCCATAAGGATGGCTACCCGCTACGCATAATTGTATCGGCCATCGGTAGCCCACTATACAATATCGCTTCCTATATACACAATATTTTAGACAAAGCACTCATGAAGCCGAATTCGTATGTTAAGGACAGTTGGTCGTTTGTGAAAAGCATGAAAAATTACAGCATTCCTCCTGATTACATCCTGGTCTCTCTCGATGTTGTTGCTCTGTTCACGAACATACCCATTGAGCTTGTTTTGACCGGAATCGAAAAAAGGTGGGATGCAATTTCGCGAGAGACTCGGATGAGTCTTGATCAGTTCTTGCATGCGATTAGGCTGATTCTTGAGTCTACTAGTTTTTCTTTCAATGGGGAATTTTTTGAGCAGATTTTTGGTAGTCCAATGGGTTCCCCCCTTTCACCGATTTTAGCGGACATTGTAATGGATGATTGTGAAACCAGCTGCCTTCAATCCTTTGACTTTCAGATTGCGATATTTCTACGTTATGTCGATGACATTTTTATGTGTATTCCGCGATCACGACTTGACGATGTTGTCCGTACTTTCAATAATTACCATCCGCGTCTCAAATTCACGTATGAATTAGAGAGAGACAATTGTTTGAATTTCTTGGACACGTCGGTCTTCAGAAACGATAATTGTTTAGTCACCAACTGGTATCGTAAACCAACGTTTTCTGGCCGTTATATTAATTACTTCTCCAGTCATCCTTTAAAATACAAGATTAATACCATCATCAACTTGGTCGATCACGCCATACTGCTGTCGGACGTACAGTTTCATAACGATAACATCAATTTGATAAAAACTATTTTACTGAACAATTGCTTTCCGGCCCCTCTCGTTGATAAACATATTCGAAGAAGACTTGCTGAAATTGATAAACGGTCAAATAACGATGAATTTGACAACCGTATAAATAGAGCTAATATCCCTGATCTCAAAAATTATATTCCTATCCCGTATGTTAAAACTTTTAGTGAGGGTTTACGACGCATTTTCAGCAATTACGGTTTGAGTACCTTGTATACCGTTCCTAAGAAACTAGACGCACTAATTAAAAAGGGAAGGACAAATTAGAGATCATGAAACACACGGGCGTTGTCTACAAATTAGATTGCTCGGATTGCAATGCTTGTTACATTGGCCAAACCAAGCGCCACTTAGAAACTCGTGTTAAAGAGCATCGTGCAGACATTAACAAGCACTCCAGTCAGCAATCGGTTGTAAGCAAACATAGAATCGATTTTGACCATAATTTTAAATGGCAAGAGGCCACGATCTTGCACAGGGAACAGTATGTCAAAAAACGTGAAACGGCTGAAATGATATTAATCAAAAAGCATACCGACGCTATAAATTTGCAGAAGGACACAGAAAACTTACCATTGGTTTACGATCGTATAATCGCTACTCTTTAAACTTTACACTCTATGTTATATGTATTTGTGATTATTCTTGACATGACACAATGTATATCAGTCGTTCGTCAGGCGCTATACGTGACGGTCATGCCTCACAAAGTTTATATCTGTTTTCCATCCGCCTTGTTAAAACGTAACGATGATTTATAATTTTATATTGTTTGACGCACATTGATCCATGTAAGTAGAATACGTAATTTGCATTGTTCCTTTTTTATATGTATTACCGGCAATTTATATTTTTCAGCATAAACTTGATAAGGATCCAAAATAGAGGTCGAAACGTCGTTATAAAAATTTTTAATATATTGCCAGTCAGGCCGATTATTAAACACTGATTTTATTTTATTACTGGCGAAAATTTATTTTATTCTTTGAAAAAAATTAATAATCGGCAATATGAGTTTGAAGAATTTTTTAATAGAAAATTGCTCTTAATCTTTGCCATAAACAATTTATATTAATTGATAAAATAAATGTTATTTGGAGAAAAGTTTTACCTTATATTCTACGTTACAAGTTTTAATCAAATTGAGTTCATCTCCATATCTATTAATGAATTTTAAAAGTAAATTTTACTATATAAATCATCTATTGTATATTCTGAACTTCTGCAAACTTTTTTTGAAAAAAGAAGTTTGCGAGTTTACATTTTCCCGCTTCTTACAATTAGAAACATACTTAGTGCAGTAAAAGCGGAGCAATCTATATATGCGGTTTCATAGTGGATTTAAAAAAGAATAAAGATACGTCAAAGAAAAAATACGAGTGTCAACAAAGATCGAAGGATATAATTAAAAAGCGAAGAAGCATGAAAGAAATGTGATTTGAACACGGCGTTCTCTAATTAAGTTAGATTAGACGTAACGCGTGCTATAACAATTTATATTCTTTGGCAATCTCGCATTTTTCTTGATAATAATTTTCAATGAAATCCTAAAAGTTCATTATTATATGACTTATCGATCCTGATTGAGATACAACCCAGGTAGCAAGCACTCGTCATTTTGACGTCAATTGACGTCAAAAGTCCGTCATTTTGACGTCAATTGACGTCAAAATGACGAGTGCTTGCTACCTGGGAAAGATCATTAGCAATTTTTTAAAACGTAAAGCTGACGTACTGTTTTTTTAAAGCTCAATTCTTTGCATTTACTCGCCAGAAATTTTTTCAAATGGATAAGTAATTCTGGAATTCTTTGTGAAAGAGCCAGATGTTCTTGTTCAAAGAATATATTCGTAATTTATTTTGTACAGCTATTTAATCTTAAATTAACGAAGCTTAAGGATAACGAAAGAAACTCGATTAACTTAATCGGTGATTGATTCGATCGGCACAAGTGCACTTATAATAAAATTTATAACTATATAATTTATGATATATAACTTATTCGTAATTTAATCTTTTTTTCATATATTGAATCATAAAATTAATATAATTTTTTCCATGATAACCAAATATTAATAGATATAGATATTGCTTGAAAAATTAACGTCAATCAAATTAATCGGAATTCGGTCGAAGTTCACCTTAAAAACGATATAGAACGAGACTAAGGAACATAAGAATTACACATAATTATAAAAATAAATTATCCGAAATGGGTGATTAATTTTGAGACCTACAGAAAGTCATACTTTAATTTATAATTTAAGTCAACAAGCGCAGTATTACTATTGTCCATGTTTGGTAAAATGCGACAATGCAGTAAGAAAATTTTCCTCTATTTTTCCTGCTTTTATTTACATTTTATTAATCAGGAAACGTCAGATCCGTATCTTTCGTATTATCAGCGATCCACTTGCTGACTTTCTCCTCGATTTCTGCGGTGAACACTTCTTTCCAACCGCCTACCTTTCCTTGTCGGATGAATGCTTCGGGCTTTATCGCAGAACTGAGAGACGCCTGATTCACCATGTAATTTTTACGGAAATTTTCTATCTTTAAATGGTCCACTAACTTGGCGATTTGCTTATCGCTGTAAGTCTTACCGAAGAATGCAATGACTTTCTCGATGGTTCCAGACAAATCCTGCGTAAAATAGATGGAAATATTTCAAAGAATAATATAATATAATTTAACCTAAAGTACATTCGTAAATTGCCAATATAAATAACAACGCCAATATAATAATATAATTTGTGATATAAATTTAATGTTTTTATAATCGAATATATATTTTATAACATATATTTTACATTTTTTACAATTGTCATTTAAGAGATAGATGGAATTCTTCAGGACGAATTCTGCAGACAATTCTTTGTATATAGTACTAAAGTATTTCACGATTTACCTTTATCAAATCCTCGCAGAAAAGGAATAACAAGTTTTCCCTGTGTCTCACCGCCCAAGCTTCTTTGATATGCTCCCAATACGGTTCATAAATCGCTGAATTTACAGGAAGAAAAAGCAAGGATTCGGTAGAAAAAATCGTTAGTTGAAAAAAAGAAAGATAAATTGAAAAGTCGATTGAGATTCGGCGAAACTTACTATGATTGCTCATGAATTGATCACAGAATTGTTCGAGAGTTCCCCGATACTGGTAGATTTCCATATCCTTTTGGAAGTTGTACCATGAGATTATTACGTCTCTTGGATTTCTCGCGACATAGATAATCTGAAAGAAATTAACATATTTCTGAAAAGAGTCATCTGTAAACTGCGTTTTTGTTATATTTTACTAATTCTGACATGTGTTACTTGGAGATTAAAAAAACCATTATATTTACTTTTAATCACTATCTTAAATCCGTCGAATGTAACAACTCGAGTATACATTTGTGTCCTATTTCAGATTAATTAAATTTAATTATAATGACGAATTCTTTAATGAGTTGAAGAAAATTTCGTTGAAATCAGAGAGTCGTTGTTTACTGTAATACTCTTTAATTTTTAACATTTATTTTATTACTTCTATTTTCTTAAATTTTTATACTTGTAAATGTATGTTTAATTTGAGAAGTGTTCGATCGTAAGCTCACCTTACAATCGCTATTTACGACTGTCGGCAACAGATCCAAGGGCATATGGCTTTTGATAAAACGCGGCGCAGACTGATTTTGTACGAGGTCGATTGTATACATGTGATCATCTATTATCGCATCTAAACTAAAAAGAAATAGTAAGTAAAGTGCTTCTTGATTCACGAAGTTTTATTAAGTAACGAAATATTACTTATTATTTTACGTAAGAAAAAAAGCAATTGCGTTTTTAAAATTTTTTTATTATATTTTAAAATATAATTTAAATCTGATGAAATATCTTTGAGATAAAAATAAGATAGCACAAAATGGACATTTAGAATTTAAATATTATGTTTGATACAAAGGTTTTATCCAAATCAACATTTTTTTCGGATTACGCTAAATATTTAAAAAATGTTTTATTTCAATATTATATGTCTTTATAAATATTAGATGTAAGAGAGAGAGAATAATACTGTACCTACTCTATAAAGGGAAATCTGTCTCTTAAAGGTCTTCGAAGCGCTTCTTCGAAATTCATGTCGTTCGCCACCAACCATACAAGTTCCTGCGTCACAGTCGTACCTAATTAGCACGGTGCATAAAATTTTATATTCTGTATTTTGCTTATATTTGCATATAATTTTAAGCATTTATATAAATATTCAATAACATATATTTGAAACTCTTTGAAATATTTAATATTTTATGTGAATTTTGAAATCACGAAACTCTCTTAAAGAATTAACATACGAAAAATTATTTTAAAAATTTGTTTTAAAAGTATTTTATTTAAAAATTTGTATACAGTCGTATAAAATATAATAAATGCACTTTAAAACTATTAAAATTCATAAACGTCTGTTTATGAATTAATTGTACTGTCTTAAATCGTTAAATTTTCAGAAAGCTTAAAGATATTGTGAATGGAATTTGAATCAATTGAAGAGTTCTACTTCAAAAAGTATCATAGTGTTATGCCATATCATACAATAAAACTTTATATAAATTCATATCTTGGAATATTACGAACAAGTACACAATAAATCGGAAAGGACAAAAATTATCACTCGCTTGTTTGAGTTGACATTGAATCTCTCATATATGAAAATTCCGTCACTTTATTCAAATAATATAATTTAAGATAAATTTTTATCTTAACGACAATTTAATACATCTCTTTCTACAATTTTTCAATTAAAATTGAATTTTAATTAAAATAGCTTATATACGTGAGTGTGAAGGCTAACAATAAGTTAATGAAGAATAAGGTTTTTTTTTAAGTTTTAACGTTTGAAGTCACTTTGCAGGAAGCTTTATCAATCTTTGATAACTTTATTTTATTAAATTTAACAAAAGTCATACACGCAAGATAAGAGAGTTAACTATAAATTAAAATACAAAAATTATTTTTAATTAAAAAAATAATAATAATTGTGAGAAGCTAAGAAAGTTAAGTTTTATGTATTTTTTCAAACATTATGAAAGTGAAAATTACGCAACATGTGACGTTTTGATGATTGATACGACTTACCTGATCTAGGATAGGTAACGATCCATGTATCATCTCGACGAGTTTCGAAATTATATATTTTACTGCCGATCTCAACATATTTGTAAGGCAGGAACCATTTCTTCTCACCGATCTTAACGTGACCGCGCTTTTGAGTCGGATACGATTTCAATAACGCGTCCCGTAGCTCACCCTTAACCCGTTCCACTCTCAGATTCTTGAAGGACATGTTTCGTTAACATACAACTTCCTCGACTAAGTGAACTACGATTTCTTGAATCTCTCTAGAAATCTCTCTCTCTCTTGAACGATGTGTTCCATCTATTTACTGCCGAGTGGAAGAAATGCAGTCTTCGTTGTGGCATATATACGAGTTTTCGACACAAGAACTGATAACCACTTGTACAAACACCCATAATCATATGATTACGTCGTAAGTAATCAAAGAAGGCTGAACATAAAGATATAACTTCTGTGAACCATAATAATTCTTAATTTATGTGCGTGATATAATTAAGCACTTATAATAAGGAAATAAACGTGTAAGTATATCGACATATATTTAGAACAACATTATAATGGATTTACAATAATACATATAATACAGCTTATACGAATTGTATGGGTGTATGTGTTTCGACTATTAAAAACGTGAAAGTAAGCTTTATAATACTTTTGTTGAAAAACTTTCAATAGTTTCAATACCAGTCCTATCTATTTAAAACATAATTATGTAAGAAATTTAAAGCCAAATCCATATCTTTTAAATTGTCAGCGATCCATTTGTTAAATTTCCTCGAGAGATCTCCGGTATGAACATTTTTTTTCAACCACCCGTCGTCCCTTGCCGAATAAACATTTCTGGCGGCATCACAAAGTCAGAACTCGGCTGATTTGCCATAGGATTTTTGCGGAAATTCTCTGTTCTCATTAGATGCTCCACTAACTTGGCGATCTGCTCATCAGTGTAATTCTTATCGAAGAATACAGCAATTTTTTATGTTTCCAGATAAATTCTTTACAAATAGATGAAAATGTTATGTACGTGTAGAACAGTAATATCTTTAAATTAGATGTACGTATTCTTAATTATCTGATATATTTTGATTATGATCTAAAATCTAAATAATGTTATCAAGTTTTAATTTGAAGAATTAATATTAATTAATAAAATTGTATTCATGTTAATAATATTTAAAACGTAAAAAATTATTCAAAATCATAAATATCTATTTTCTCCTATCTTTTTAGAGAACAAATATGACACGTGTCGTAATTTAAAAAAAAAAAAACTTCTTTATTTTTTATAGGAAACTATGCAATAAGGTAGAATTTTCTTTTATCTCACTTTTATCAGATCTTCGTAAAAGAGAAGCATCATATTTGCTCTTCGTCTCACCATCCACGCTTCCTTCACATGCTCCCAATATATGAACTCCATATCACTGAAATTGCCGGAGATTAGGTTTTTACAACGATAACTGAGAAAACAATCAACATCACGCAATGCTTATCTACTGTGGCCATTCATAAAATTAGTACAGAATTGTTCCCTGATACTGAATCCGTTTCAAAGTTTTTTCGAGATAATAACACGAGAAAAATCACGTCTCTTGGATTTCTTGCAACGTATCTAAGAACAAAAATAACGAATCGTGTTGTCTGTATGAAGTTTTGGTTTTCTAATATATCTCTTTAACTTAACGTAATAAGTTCAGATAAAAAAAAATTTGTTTCCCAACATTATATAAATCGGCTGAATGCAATAACTCGAATAGGGTATAACTTCGGTATACGTCACACCTAAGGAAAACTTAATTTATTGCGTACTATATATATATATACTATGTTTAAGGCAAATAAATTATACCAATAAAAACTTTATATCGTCTACTACTACAAAAAAATTAGAAATATGAAATATTTATTCTTTGTATTTAACAAAAAAAAAAAAAAAAAAAAAAAAAAAAAAAAAAAAACTTTTAGAAACCCTTGCATTTTTGTCATATATCCCATAGGGATGGGATGTATATAACATTCACGGCATGGGTGGAAAATACGCCTTATAAAAAAATAAATAATTTAGGGTAAGAATACGTCAGAAATATCACGATTTGGACGTGGTTTCCGGATTGATTTGCAAATTGGTGAAATTATAGTATTGGATAAGAGAAATTAAAAGATCAAAGGATTTTTGAAAATTTTGAAAATTGTAAAAGTTACGCCATGTTGAATTTTTTACTAAGTATTTTTTTAAGCATTAATATTTACGAAACTATTTATCGGATTTTAATAAAATTTAAATATGTTATACTTGAAATCATGCCTTTTTAGACTATTGCATTATTGAAAACGAATTTTTTAATTTTGACCAAAAAAAAGTAAAAATATTTTTTGGAATCGTTTTTATTCGAACGGGACCAATTTGTCAGAAATTTTGTAACATAATAAAATATTCCTTATAGTGTAACCTTTCTTTAAAAAAAAAAAAAATTAATGGAGACTCTAACAGGTTCTGAGATATCGCAATTTTCGTGAAAGCGTGCAGCACCGCGCCGCGCCGCGCGGCCCGCCCGTACAGTGCCACACGTAGTACAAGGCGCTTGTTCGAGCTTCGCTAGCGCCTAAGCTATTAACCTTAGAGTAGGGTTCTCACGGACTTTTTTATAGGAAATTTTATGCTCTACGAAAAAGGTCCAGTACAATTTTGTCGTAAAGTGCACCGTTTTCGATACGGAGGCGTTAATATGAAAAAAGAACACATAGAAGTTGAGTATTGTCTGCATATAATTTTATTGTCCACTGTTGGTACGAACGAGTGGAAGCCTCGTGTCCCTTTAATTGCTAAAAGTTTAAAAAAACGCTTCAGTAAAGCTCAAGCTTCTAACAATTTATCGTAGTAATCCTCTATCGCTGTTACGTAAACAACTGGTAATTGATTTAAAACAAATATAATAGAACTAGTTAAATATAATGTAATAGAACTCATGTAGCGATTTGAACTTTAGTGTTGAGCAGTGCGAAGACGTAGGCAAGAGGAAGAGGGTACGAGAGGATGAAAAAGAGGAGGGAGAGGAAACACGGAAGAAGCGACAGATAGACGTCTCGAGCAGTATACTTTGCACAAAGTGCAAAATGGAAATGCATAGCGACCGCGGACAGGCTACTATCTGTTCATTGTGCGCTAGGGGCGAACAACTACTTGACACTCGGTCAAATTGTTTTGAGCGTCAAAAGGCAGAAGCCGAAAAAATGGTTACCTTTTCGAGTATCACTTTTCCACCCCTTCAGATCAATGACACCATTACATTATCTGTTCCCGCTGTGTGTTGACCGTGGGCCTCTAGATTTTAATAACATATTTGGCGTTGTAACTGATACAAAAAATGACGTATATCAAATTGGAACTAAGGATGGAGTATTGAAAGGGTGGTTCCCCCGTACTGAAATTGCAAAATCGGGCACTAATCTTATTAACATTGCTGACATTCCCAAAAATGTTCTTACTTTGAGGGAAGCTGTTGCGAAGCAGTCGGCAAGTGGTGGACAGGGATATAAAAAATGCTATTGCAAAATTGCTAAAAATCAGTGTCAGACAAATAGATGTGCTTGTTTTAAAGCAAAAATCCTTTGCAATTCTCGTTGCCACAGTAGCTCATCTTGCATTAACAAATAGTAATGTAGTGATAATTGTTTAGTAAATAAATTGACAACGCAGTGACAAGCATTTCTCTAATCGCCTAAATCGCGCCAGGCCGTTAGGCGAAAAGTCGACTTCTCGTCTAACAGGCTGAATTTTTCAGGCCATTAGACTATATCGTCGTCGATTAGCCTATCGGGCGGCATTTAGCTAAACGCCTAGGCTTTTAGCTAAGTGGCTAATTTCGCTATCGGGCTACGACATATATATACATATACACTAAACATTACATTTAAAATATAAATTTAATAAAAATAATGTAAACAATTAGCTAATCACATAGTATCCTTTATAGACAATAAAAAATATGTCAGAAAATAATTTAAAAAAACATAAAATTATATGAACATCGATTAATATAAGAACTAATATATGCACTTATATATATATATAAAATATAATGTATATAATATAATGTACATCTTTGCGATAAAAAAAATACACAAATAAGATAAAATGTTGAGAGAATCTAAATAATGAAGCAAATAACATGTAGAGTAAATATTTATAATAATAATGTTATTATAATTAAAAAACATATGTATAAATATTTTTTTATCTAGTCTATAAATATATATACATTTATTTATTGAAATAATATATACTATTTATATTACTTATACTACATAATACTATTTACACTGTTTATACTACGTATACTAAATATACTATTTATTGAAATAATATATATACTACTTAAATCAATATCTTAAATTTTTCTATTAAAAAAATACAAATACTATATATTAACCGAAATTAATAAATGGAAATCAAAGTACATTATTTGTACGCAATAATAAAAATATCTTATGTCGGAAAGAAAATTTATTTAAAAACATTAGAAATATGCATTACAAACACATCATCACACATACATACACGTATAATATATATATATATATATATATATATATATATATATATATATATATATGCCCGGATAGTTAAATTTGTCAAGAATAGATTTAGAAAATATCTGCTATGATTCGACATCTTTTTCTATATTTTTCCTGTCTTCTAAGAAGCAGCACCTGCAACAAAGCTAAGATCAAAACTGCTTTTTGGAAGAGAATAGAAAATCTGTACAATCTTATTTATATACATCAGATTAACTATTCCCTCTAAGAGTAAATATAATTTTTCTCGGTTAACTGTCAATTTTAAGTTTTATTTCTTTCACTCTTTATATAATTGAACACTGAGCACTGAACACTGAACACTGAACACTAAACACTGAACACTCCTGCTCACTTTCTTTATCTTTCACGTCTAACTCCGATTTCTCGCACACTTCACTTCTATGTAAGATGTCTGTTACCGCCAATTTTAACCGCTATATAGGTAAGAGAGAAAGCGCTATAGAGGAAATAGAGAGAGGAAGTGCGACAGAAGATCAGTTCTGTGATTGGTTATCTACTTAGCTCGCGCATGTGCAGTTGAATTTCGTACACGCTGAAATCGGGAGAGTTGCGCTACTGTATATACTGTGGTCTCGCTCTGCGGGTGTATTATACTTGGCGCGAAACACTATTTCTATATTACAAAAGTAAATTTTTTAGTCTGTGAGCTCGAGAAAATGGAACAATCAGGATGTTCGGAGTCGTCTGTCTGGAAACATTTTACGGAATTCAAGACCATAAAGTGCTCACTTTGCTCTAAACTTTTAACTGTACCAACGGCAAATGTGTACTATTATTTAAAGAGACACATAGACATTTATCACCCTGATAACCTATACGGTAGCAGTAACTTGGTGAGCAATTATTGTATAATTGTATCTCGTTACATTGCAATAATATGACAATTTATTATTGTTTATTGCTGGTGAACATCAAAACAATTTATTTCAGGCACATAACTCGGAATAGTGGATCATATTGACGTCATTATCTTATCAGTAATGTAAGAATAAACGGATGCTTCTCTCTAATGGAAATTGAGAATCAGAATGCTGAATCATTTATAAAATTTTGAATGGAATTAATGGATTGTAATACAGTGGCACATAAACTTTTTAATTAATTTAAAAAACAATTTCAAGAAATAAAGTCATATCACATACGTTATTTTGTCATATAAAAGCCGATCTTCTTGTAGAGACTATAGAAACCCTCGTTATCTTCATCAATTTTAATCATCATCTATTTGTATCATAAGTTTAACGTCAAAATGCCTTGTTTCCAACTATTTCAGTTGATCTCATATAATTGCTGAAGTTTTACTATATATATACGTCATCGCTGTCTTTTATTAATATAGTAATTTTGACATTGGTAGGTACGTACATCTATTATATCTAGTTATTCGTTGAGTACTCATTTTTGATTATTTTATTTTACTCTATTTTACTCTAATTTTTGATACATAAGTCTACTACCTTAATCAATTACATTTTGCCTTATATTCTGGTAAGTTCGAGTAATATTGCCATAGCTTGTCAGGTATTGTGTGATTTTTATCGGGAAACATTTGATGCAGTTTACTTAAGTGTAGCCTTGATGCTCTTGTCATGTTACTTCTCGATGATACCCGAATTTCTTTTCCACAAATCCTGCACTTTGCGAGCACATCTTTTAAACGTTCGAAATAATTCCATAACTCGCTGCAGTTTGGCCGTCTCAGTAATTGTATTCTGTATTACACAATTGTCTGATACTAAGGCTGCGTTCGGAAACTTTACTCGGGTGCACACCGTTGTTCTGTCCTTGTTCAATTTTTAGTAAGTAATAAATCGTAGAACGATGCTGATGCACCCGAGTAAAGTTTCCGAACGCAGTCTAAATGTGGTACAAAAATGACCTCAACATGCGTTTGAAAAACTGCTGATAATAGCTGAAGATAAAAGTACGCTTCAGTTATTGAGATGCATGTAAATATAACATAAATATATAATATTTTGCTTAAAACTACTAGATTGTACAACTCTATTTTTGTTTATCCCATTACTAATTCTAAACTTATGCTAAAACACACGCAGCGCTTATACATGACAATTTTAAAATAACGAGAAGTCAAGTAGGCATACAGTAAAAATAAAATTAGTTAAATATTTGAAACACACTTTTGTGTAGAATTATATTTCTTGACTTATATGTATCATTCCTTTCTTTTTAAGTGAAGAATATGTATAAGTAATAAGGAACGTGAATATGAGCAATTTAAATTTTTTCAAATTATTTTTTCACTTGACTTTCTTTAGCTGTAGATTGTTTTATCATTATATTTCTTTTATAATAGTTAAAATATTTTAATAACTTTTTTCATGTGTACTTACTCATGCTGATTCTGATTCATTAAGTCAGGATGTATTTTTAAATGTTGTTTTAAAGTCAAATAGTTCGTTAAATAAGATATTATTCTACCGCATTTATTACATTTTGCCATATATTTTAATAAGTCCGTGTAATATTGCTGTAGGTTGTTAGGTATTGTGTGATTTTTATCGGAAACCATGTTATGTATCCCTAGTAATCTTAGAATAACTTCTCGGCGAGGTGACCGAATTTCTTCTCCACAAATCTTACAACTTGCGAGCAAACGTTCTAATTTTTCGAAATAATCCCATAACTCGCTGCATCTCAGCTTCCCCTTGTGTGCCATTGTTACCGTTCTGTATTACAGGTTGCCCGATACTAAATGTGGCACAGAAATCGTCTCAACAGGCGTTTGAAAAACTCACAAAGGTCGAAAAAAGAAGTAGTGGTTTATTTGTCAGTACGTATATAAGTAGGTACGGACACGTATGTAATTTACCTAACTACCAAAAAACGTACGGGTTTATTTTTGTTTATTCCATTATTAATTATAAACTTATGCTAAAACGCACGCAACGCTTAAATATGACAATTTAAAATAACGGAGTCAAGTAGGCACATAGTAAAAATTAAAATCTGTTTAATCTTTTAAATGCTCTTATAACTTTTAAATTGCTTTTTTAGACCATAATTAAAATTGACGAAAATCGATTGTAGTTGCTAATAACACAAGATATAGAATAAGAAATGATTCAAATATGTTGACCTTGTAATGAGAAAAGAGAACATATTCTGTGCATGTATATATTGTATATATTACGATATATGTATATGTGTAATTAACATTTAACATTTGTAATTATTAGCATTAGATAAATTGAAATTATATTTTTAGTTACCAAATTTTGTACAAAAAGATAAAAAATATAATTTTGATTTTACCAATCAAAATAACTTTATGAATATACCTACATATGTACCCGAGTGAGCTATTTTAGTGATTCCTGCACCTAATAAATATTTTTTTTCTTACTCGTTCTACAAAAAAATGTTTTGCACAAAAGGTGTTTAATCTTAAGCAGAACACAAAACAATAATATCAATTTCTTTACAGATGGCGCCAATTTTGAGAAATTCATTAACCATTATTTTTGTTAAATGGAAACCAATTCGTTTTTCTTAAAAAAAGTTATTGGTTTTGTCGAGACAAATCACACAATATGTATTAATTTAGGGCTTATTTAATTTTTCTAAATTTTTTAATTTTATAATATTTAGTATTCCATGTCAAAAGGTACTTATGATGTAAGTTCTTTCTATTACTCTCCGTTCAGCGAGAGATCGACCACGGTCTGCGTATAGGCGGGCAAAATATTCAAGCAATGTGAATAGAAGCAAGAAAAACTTATTGTTAAATTATATAATCTTTACGCCATAATTAAATATATAATATTATACTATAATATAGCTTATATTTTGTGCGAATTGTGTGCATGTTTCGACCATTAAAGATGTGAAAGTGAGCTTTACAATTCTTTTCTTGAAAAACTTTTAATTCTAGTCTTGTCTATTTAAAACACAATTGAAAAATTTTTTTTAAACTGCAACAACAATTGCTTCTATCGCAACGAATTTAACTTGGAAAAGCTAAATCCGTATCTTTTAAATTATCCTTGATCCATTTGCTAAATCTCTCCTCGATCTCCGGTGTAAACACTTTTTTCCAACCACCCGTCGTTCCTTGCCGGATAAACATTTCTGGTGGCATCACGATGTCAGAAGTCGGCTGATTTACCATCGGATTCTTGCGGAAATTCTCTATTCTTATATGATCCACTAACTTGGCAATCTGCTCGTCACTGTAATTCTTACCAAAGAATGCAGCAATTTTTTTTATGTTTCCGGATAAATCCTGTGCAAAATAGATAAAAACGTTATGTATAGAACAGTAATATCTTTAAATTAAATGTATGTAGTATTTTTAATTATCTGCTGTATTTTTATTATAAAAGCCAAATAATATGAACAAGTATTATGTAGAAGATTAAGTTTAATTTTACTCATGTATTTTAAGTAGAATTTAAGTAGAATTTTACTCATATTTATAATACTTAAAATCTAAAAAATTATTAAAAATGAAAAATATTTATTTCCCCTTATTGTTTTAGAGGACAAATTAACACATGTAATAATTAAAAAAACTTCTTTATCTTTTATATGAAACAACGCACTAAAGTAGAACTTCCTTTTACCTCACCTTTATCAGATCTTCGTAGAAGAGAAACATCATATTTGCTCTGTGTCTCATCATCCAAGCTTCCTTCACGTGTTCCCAATAAGGACTCCGTATCGCTGAAATTGCCGGAAATTAGGCTTTCAGAATGATAACTGAGATAAAATAAATTAAGCTGAAAATACTAATCAACATTTCGTAAAAAAAACATTTTGCTTACTATGGCTATTTATGAAATTATTACAGAACTGTTCGAAAGATCCCTCATATCTATTCCTAGATTTTTGGAAATTATACCACGAAACAACCACGTCTCTTGGATTTCTTGCAACGTAGATAATCTAAGAACAAAAATGATTCTCAATGGTTTGACTGCAAGTTTTCGTATTCTAATGTATCCCTTCGATGTAAGAAATGAGATAAAAGACAACTCAAGTATACATAAGTGACAAATGCTTCGACGAATTTAAAATAAAAATCTCGAAGGGGCATTGTTTACACCTTTCAATTTTCTTCTCAGTGTTTGTTATGTCTTTTCTCCCTTTAAAAATATATACCGTCTATATATTATAAACATGCATTTAACTAATAAAATATTTAATTGCAAACACACCTTGCAAGTACTATTTACGACTGTCGGCAACAGTTCCAACGGCATGTGACTCTTAATGAAACGCGGCGAAGGCTGACTGTTCACGAATTCGACGCTATTTTTCGCCGTATTAATCCTACCAGGAACGTCTTTCGCTAAGAGATGGTCATCTAACAAAACTCCTATCCTAAAAATAATAATAATAATAATAATAATTTTTCTTATATAGTAAAATTTAAAAAAATTCAGAAAATAACAATTTTATTCCGCCATCATTATTTCATGTAAGTGGAAAATACAAGCATAATTTAGGTTTTCTATATCTTTTTGTTAAATCCAAAATAAAATCTGATTTGACGAAATTTCTTATGGATTCAAAGTAAAAGTATGGAACAAAATATATATTTGGAAATTTAAAAGGGGATGTCAGAAATAAGCCACTATTGCCCTACTCACGATACCTCAACTAATCAGTAAAAACTGTTTCTGAGATCTTCTATAAAAATAGAAAAAAACAATTATTTGTCCACCAGGTTTAGAAAAAAGTTATGCAAATCAAGATATATTACCTATTTTTATAATAATGAAGTATTTTTTAAGCTTTGTACCTGATATGTTTTTAAAAAATCAATTGCACATTTATGTGCTAAGAATAAGTAGTTTTACGATGATTATATAGTTCAAGTTCCGTCAATGAGCCAAAAATGGCTTAGTTTTAACATCCTTTTATATTTCTCCTTAAATTTCATCATCATTTACGCAAGAAATTTTTTTCTGTACTATCGCAAAAATAGAAAATGTAAGTTTACTTCCGCAGTTCTTGTGGAAAAATAAATATGTACACATGCATATATATATATATATATATATATATATATATATATATATATATATATATATATGTATATTATATTATACCGTACTCGACAACAGGAAATCTCTCTACCAAATATCTTCGACGTGCCTCGTCGAAATTCATGTCGTTCGCCACCAACCATACAAGTTCCTGCGTCATCGTCGTACCTAGTCAACACAACACGTAAATTCAATTAATATTTGACACTAACAAAAAATTGAAAAGTTTCTGATTCCACACCTAATTACCTGGATCACTTTTAAAAATTGCATTATCCACAATTTTTTTATTCTTTTCGAAATTTTTGTGTTTGGCTATCATTGACTCAGGTTTCATTAACAAAGAGACTTTTTAAAATATCGACTGCTTTATGCATTTTCGAAGTTACGATGTTATTTAAACCATTACGTTTTTAAATAATCTGAGGTAAAAGGAATTGGCAAAAATGAATTTATTGTTAAATAAAGTATCCTTTTTATGATAAATTTCCATTTAAATTCTTTCAATGTTATATCTTCTTGCTTAAGAAGATTTTTCAAAATTTGCTTCTAAACTTGCTCCTAAACTTGCTTCTAAACTAAAAGAAGAATTAGAACAATATTCTAAAATTTATTTACTTTTGAAGTAAAATTATGTGGAATGTATGGTAAAAGGAAGAAGATTATGTGGAATAAAATGATATTATATATGTGGGATGATAATTTGGGAAAAGTTTCGATTAAAGGTACAATTTAATGTTGTGCACAATTTATCATACAGCAAGCGATATTCGGTGTTATATAACGTACAATTTGTAAAGCTGTACATAATGTTTTAGATAATATAAAAGAGATTATTTCAATTATTATTACACATAACATTTTTATTATGAGCTTTATGATTTTATATATTTTGTGTGTTGTATCTATATTATTATGTATACATTCGGGTGCTTTCTTCTACAGAAAAAGCAAAGTCATGCACACATTGTTTGATAAGAAAACAATTCTCTGACTTCTACATTCCATCGATCGTATACTTCGATAATAAAATATATTACTTATAAAAATGTTTTATCACAATTTGTGATCTAGAATCGCTCTTTTAAATTCATTATACCTAGCTACTTCCAAGTACAAGTTTCAAGATCTAAACTTTGAAAACGATTTACCTGATCTAGGATGTGTAATGACCCATGTATCATCCGGACGAATTTCAAAATTATATATTTTGTCGCCCTCTTCGACATATCTATACGGCAAAAACCATTTCTTCTCACACATTTTAACGAAACCGCGTTTGTCAGACGGATAACATTTTGATAAATCAGCTGCCAGCTCATCCTTGACGTATTCCACTTTCAGATCCTTGAAAGACATGTTTCGTTAAAAGCCTCCTCCTCGTTTTGTTTGAAATGTCTTTCGAGTGTCTTCGCGGCTGGTATCACACTAACTAACAAGAAGCGAAGCTTCTTTTGTGATGTACAGCGAATATGTACACTGCCCGTCAATGATTCCTTTCCTGAGCGTCTCTTATAGACCTCTACCCCACCAACACATAAACGTTATATAAGCGTTTCAGAAACGTTCGAACCTTAACGTTCATAAAAGGTGCAAATGTCCACCTGGTTAAACGTTTGCTCACCGTTTGCTCAACGTTTGTGATAAACGTTCTCACAAAACGTTAGTAAAACGTTTCTCGAAAACGTGTTTCACGAAAAATAAAATATAAGCTAGAATCGCATCGTATCAAACAAGACTGTCTCAGTCAAAAATTTTCAAGACAAAAAAAGGTAAACTTAAATTTTTTTATCTTAAAAATTTTTTACTGAGACAGTTTGTCTGATTTGGTGTGATGCTTGCCAAACATATATCTTAAATTATTAATTTTGTCCTACCGGTCTTAATCTATTTGTCATCGGACAAATCTGAGCTTAGAAAACTTCCAACAGTTACAAAATAAACTTTCTGCTGAACGTGGCCATTGAAAGAACATTTATACGTGTGTTTCGTTTTGAAGAACTTCCTGAACTGGTGCACATCAGTAATGCAATTAAGTTAGAGTGAGACAAGTATATTTTGTTTCACTTTAACTTATTGCACGAATGTGCACCAGGGCACGTATTATGGAACTTTTCGGAATGGATTCCGATCGGAATTATTCTGTTTTCCCTAGAAAGGAAAAAGACGTCATAGATGGTATATGCATAAAGCTTCTAGATCATTCTCACGCATGTTTCAAAGACGTCATAAACACGTTCAAAAGACGTGAAAAGTAGAAATTTTAAATGTCTTTATCTAAAATGTCTTTATCATTAAAACAAAACGTTTCGTTTAAGAAACCATTATAGAAGTATATCGTTATTTTATCGGAAAAGAAACGTTCCATCCAACGTTTTTCGAATGGACATTTTTACTCATGAGAAACGTTTCTAGAAATCGGTTATAAAACGTTTCGGAAAAACGCTTATAAAACATTTTTGAAACGTGTATATATGTGCTACCTGGGAATACGCCTACACAACTGCCTTGACCATCCCACCTTCTTACACATAATATAATTCCTTTTCCTTTAAATTAAAAGCAAATATAAAATATAAAATATAAAAAATAAAATATTACTATTGTAAATGATATTTACGTGCAGAAATGTCAATAGGATATCACTACATTGTGTGATATCAGCAAGACGTATAATTATACTCATCAAGTGCTTGTTTTTTTTTGTTTGCGCATTAAAGGGACAAATCAAGCGGTTCCTGAATTTTACATTCCACTGAGCGATCCATAATGTAATTTGTTGAGCTTGAAGTAATAAGTCTGCATTGAAATATGATGTGATTAAAAATAGAAATAAAAGAGAAACATTTTACAATATTTTAATTATAAAATATTCTTGTTCAAAGAGATCAACATTTAACTTATACTAACTCTCTAAATCTGAATTAGTGTAGAGTCACTCAAGTTGCATTCTTTAGACTGATATCAGTGAATAGTCACTAATGCGTTCAGTTTTCACTGATTCAGATTTAGAGAAGATATCATTACGGGTGTGATACAATAATAACGATACAGTAATTACTTATTAAGTGCCCTCGTTTTTTTTCTCGTTTGCCCACATGATTGAAGGGACAAATCAAGCGGTTCCTGAGTTGGACCTTCTACAGAGCGACCAATAACATACTCGTAATTCGTTGAGCTTGAAGTGCTAGGTCTGCATCAAAATGCGGTGTGATTAAAAACAGAAGAAAAGAGAAACATTTAAAATGTCATAGTTATAAATTATTTTTTGTGAATTGGATTGTTCATGACTTTTATGTTCTGCAGATGAGAGAGCAATAACACTTTCCGTTGAACTTGAATTGTTTATAGTCTGCATTGAAATGTGATGTAAATGAAAATAGATAGAAAAAGAGAATAATTATTTTAAAATATTAAGAATTACATTCACATACTTGATGGTATTATGTACTTATAGATGGTGATTCGTAATAAAGTGAAAATTTGTGTGAGACGAAAGGTTAGAGATAGAAAAAGAAAGTGATAGAGATTGTTTCATATCTTGAATTGAAATACATTTTCAAACAAATAAACATCTTAAATTTATGATTTTTCATACGTATATAATTTATATAAGAGGCTGCTTTGAGTATGTGTTTAGACATAAGTCGGATGTAGTCACAAATCAGGATAGTCGAAAACGTTAAATTCTTTTTATGAAAGATTGTTAGAATAAGTTAGACTGGTGCTTTATATATATATAAAATAGTAATCTCAACGGTAACGAATAAAACATTATTAAGTATCACTACACTGTCATTTACGAAGAACAACAACGTATATTCAAATATTATTTAGAACCATTGATTGTTGACTAATAAGAATATTTATTAATTAATAATTATCTATATAACAATTAAATGGCAAATTTGAGTTGTCGTATATAGATTTTGTTAAATAAGCTTATTTAATTTGAATACATATAAGAAAACATACATATAACTAATCATTTTATGTTTAAATAAACGATTCTTATATTATATAGCAGTATACGTTAAGAAATTGTAATAAATATACATTTTTTAAACGTTTCTAATAAACCTAATTAACCCTAGACAGACTCACTTATTTTTCTCATACGTGAATGACTCACTGGGGTGTTAATAACCCCAAACTTGTACCGCGTGTATAATATTTCCAGAATGTTCTTAGAAAACTTTGTAATAGATAATTTTGTTTGTTGTTTAATAGGGAAGACGATAGTAGTCATCAATTTGTGGTAGTAAAAAAGGAACAATAAAAAAATTTCGAAAAACAAAACAAAGAACCAAAAATTTGGCTAAAATGGGCTCAATTTGAATTTCGCGTGGGGTCCCGTACACCCCAGTGAGTCTGTCTAGGGTTAATACTTACTGGTATAAAGTAAAGTAAATTAAAGTACATTCGTAAATTGCCAATATAATAAACAAATAAATACGTTAATAATCTTTGATACTTATATGTAAGCATCTCATATTTAAAATAATTTAAATTAAATTAAATTATTAAATTTATTGCGAAAAATATTACCTCAGCCAGGGTTTGAACCTGCCCATACAGCACAAAATGTTTTCAAAAAAAAATATTTCTGAATATTTCTATAAAAATATTGTAAGAAATATTTTAAAATGGTTTTAAGAATATTTTAAAAAAGTTAAAAAATATTTTGTGATAACATTTTTTAGAATATTTTAAGAATTTTTTAAAAATATTTATAAAAATGTTCTTCTTTATCACCCAGACAATATTTTCTTAAATATTTGAAATATATTTTTAAAATATTAATTTAAATCTACATGTTTGTTGTTTTATAATCTCGTTCTAAAATATTTAAAAATATTTTAAATTTATTAAATTTATGAAATTGATTAAAATAAATATTTTTAAAAGATTCTTAAGATATTCTTAAAAATGTTATCACAAAAGGTTTTTTAACTTTTTTAAAATATTCCTAAAACCATTTTAAAATATTTCTTGCAATATTTTTATAGAAATATTCAGAAATATTTTTTGAAAACATTTTGTGCTGCACCCTCAGAAAAGATTTCTACATACAATGCTATTACTCTTGAATCTATCATAAAATAGGATCGAAATAGGGCCAATCATATTTAGTATTGAAACAATAATATTTTAGTCTTAACTAGAAAATTTCTTAAGTCTAGAATAAAATAATCTTGATACTATCCCTCTTAACTTTCTCAGAAAGATGCAGATATTTGTGACAATCCTATAATATTCTTGATTCAAGAATAGACGAATCTGAAAGAAATCTTATTCTATTCTTGTATAAAAAGAATAAAAAAAACAATGTTTTCTTTTTAATTTTTAAATAGTTCTTATTTTTTTTCTAATATTTTATAGTTTAATTTGTATTCGTGCGGTTCCGGCATATATTCTATTTTATTAATTAAAATTACGCAGTTTTACAATTTTTGAGAACGCATCGACGGGATTTGAACCTAAGATGTCCGGGGTCGCAACCTAACACGCTAACGCTGAGCTAATCGTACGCTTGTGGTATCTATCATTATAACTGCTACATCAATAGACGTGCTTTTTAAAGTAGTTGCAACTGCAGATTGATGTGAATACGATGTTGTGTTTGTTTCAATCTAGTTCATTATATGATAATATTCCTAATAAATAAAATATATTTAATTATTCTTATATATTTCATTATTAGAATAATTAAGTAGGCGCAATTTTTCATGTTAAAATTTAAATTTTTCATTGATGTTTACTTATATATACGTAAGCATTCTGCCAACCTTATTGATGAAAGAATTATTTAACATAAAATTAGTATCTTCAGTCGATTGAGAAGATTTAACCACATAATTATTCGAGTAATAATCTTTAGACAATTCCTACAATATAAAATTTTTAGATAATAAAATTTAAGTTGGTGCCTTTTAGCTATAGAATAAGGTAAATTGATTCTGTTGGCAGACGAATAGGCTATTTTTTTTGTCTTCTCTATGCTTCCATTCTAATACATGATAATGGCTCAAGAGGATCTATTTCAGGAATGATATCTGGATAATGGATATTTAGATGCATCTTAGGTGTTTCGCGGCGCGCGGCCGTCGCGCGGATCGCGCCTAATATTATGGCGCTAACGTTGCGTGTTATAAAACAATATTGAGATTAAATCAATAATTCCTATTCTCTTCTCTCGAATAAAATAAGATTGACTTAATAATCTTGAGACAAGAATAACATATATAAATTTAAGCTTATATATTCTTGCGTTTAGACTAAGCTTCACGCGTGAAGATTAGTCTAAACGCAAGAATATATAAGCTTAAATTTATATATGTTATTCTTGTCTCAAGATTATTAAGTCAATCTTATTTTATTCGAGAGAAGAGAATAGGAATTATTGATTTAATCTCAATATTGTTTTATTTTTATACTACTTCAGATTGTGATGAGATTAAACATGTCAAGAATATTTTTTGTCTTGTTATTAGAAATCTTTTCTGAGGGTGTGTATCGGCAGGTTCAAACCCTGGCTGAGGTAATATTTTTTGCAATAAATTTAATAATTTAATTTAATTTAATTTATTTTAAATATGAGATGCTTATATATAAGTAACAAAGATTATTAACGTATTTATTTGTTTATTATATTGGCAATTTACGAATGTACTTTACTTTATATCACACCATATTTATACCAGTGAGTATTAATTAGGTTTATTAGAAACGTTTAAAAAATGTATATTTATTACAATTTCTTAACGTATACTGCTATACGGTATAATAATCGTCTATTACTTATACCTATACCAATTTTATACCATTGATACGTATATCACACCATATTTATACTAATGAGTGTGTCACGGGCTTCTTCACGAAATTCTTATTAAAATTTTCCCTATTTCTTTCCGAATTATCCCCCTGGATAATTTCTAGTGCTCTGGCCCTTTCGACGGCCACATTCAGGGAGGTTATATTCCCTCCATCTGAAGCGCTCGCCTGATAAAATTATCTGAGACGGCTATGATAAACTGCGCGCAAGCGATCTTGTCACGCAACTCATACGGGCACTCGGGGTACACCAGGCGCGAAAGTTTATCGATTTCGGAGCTGAGTGCGGCCAAATCCTCCCCGAATTTTTGTTTATGGTTCGTAAACGCAACGTAACTGTTGTGCGATTGACGTCCCTCCCCGAAACGCAACTCAAGCTTCACTTTTAATTCCGCGAAATCCAAACGCTCGACATCTTGTACCGTTTTTAAAACCGAGAGCGCCTTCCCCCTCAGGCTCGAGGCCAACGCGATCGTTTTTGTAGCGTCATCCCAGTGATTCGCCCGCGCGATTAAATTCAATTGCGAAAAATACTCATGTAACGAGACCGTCCCATCATACGTGTCGGGTTTTAGCTTATACCCAAGCTCAGCACTCGCGACCGCGACACTTTCACACGCGCGCACAGACCGCACCTCCGTGGCTCCGCGCCGCTCGCGACCGCGGCTCTCTCTCTCTCGCGTGCGCGTCTTGCGTTTCCGCGCCGCTCACGACCGCGGCTCTCTCTCTCGCGTGCGCGTCTCGCGTTTCCGCGCCGCCCGCGTCTCGCGCCCTCGAGTCACCGGACGCTCTATTAACTGAAGGACTTATCCCGCTAAACATGTAACCTTCTTGTAACGTCACATTTTGACTGTAATTCAGCAAATCTGAAACGTTTTATATGTATAGGCAATAAAAGATTTCGTAAACGTCTCAAGTTAACGTTTTATTTGTGTCAGTCTGTAGAACGTATCAGAAACGTTGCTTTTCCGCATTTAATTTGACAATTCGGAACGTCACAAATGAAATGTTTTGTGACGTTCAAATAACTTTTGTATGAAACGTTTTCTTTGCGACTTTATAAACGTTGCCTCAACGCTAACATTGCGATGTTTCTAAAATATTCATTTCGCTACGTACTTTAAACAGTTCAATCAAAACGTAACTTTGAAAAACATTTTACTACTCTGCATTAACGTTGTAAATGCGATATTATTAGAAAATGTATAACTATATATTATAGAGGACGCTACGAGAAGAAGTAGTGCGTAGTTCGCGGCGAGCCATCGTTCCGTGCGGGCATGTGCCACGTGTTTAAGATTTCGACGCGCGGTTTCTATAATGCTGGGTCTACAATGCGAGTCGCAAAGTCGTCAGTCGCAAGAATTGACCAATCACAGTCGATTATAGTATTCTCCTCAAATTCGACTGTTTCTTGGCTTCGCGTTTCCTGCGGCCTCCACGTGACGGATAGGTATAATTATTAATTAGTAAGTGCGGGTTCGAGCTAAAGAAAATCGGCACCGCGTGTTTTGCGGCTGTTCGCATTTATAAGATAGATAGCGAAAATTATTAGTGTGATGTGTAACGTACACGACATTATAGTATTATATACATAGACATTATAGTATAGTATTATAGAATAAATGTGCAATGACATTAAACCCATTTACCATCACAATACTGTATTTATTAAAATAAATTAAAATAATTTATTAAAATAAATTAATTAATAAACGAATAATTATTATGTTTTTCATTGATCGTATTTACGTATGTTGTATATCATATTATATATGCAGGAGTGATGGATTAGGCTGTAAGACGTCAGTAAGCTGTAAGAGCATAAAGCTGGTTTTCCAGTGTAATAGTTAGATTAAGGTCATAAGAAAAATGGTTGAGCAGACCATACAAAATGAGGTTCAAGAATTCCGTTGACGGCCTAATGCTGGGTCTACAATGCGAGTCGCAAAGTCGTGAGTCGCAAGAATTGACCAATCACAGTCGAATTTGAGGAGAATAATCGACTGTGATTGGTCAATTCTTGCGACTCACGACTTTGCGACTCGCATTGTAGACCCAGCATAACTCTACGCCCTATTACACTGGAAAAACCAGTTTTATTCTGACGTCTTACAACCTAATCCACTATTCCTGCTGGTAGACCCAGCATTATACATTCGTTACAAAAACGTTACAAATGCAACGTTGCAAATTAACCGTGAAACGGAAAATTTAAGTTCCTGGTTGTATAAACGTTGTTTTTGGAACGAAAGTTGTAACGTTTCCCTAACGTTTGATGCAAGTTTCACAAACGTCGCAAAAACGTTGTAAATGCGATGGAGCACATATAAAGTTTTGCAAACGCCTAAAACACGTTGTAAGTGCAACGTCGCATATGTAAGGTAATTGAATCAGGACATTTCTGGTTTCTTTTATGTTAGTAAAACGTTTATGCAACCAAACGTAAAATGTCGCATGGCTATATTGCGACGTTACAAAAACATTTCTGTAACAAAATATTGTTTAGCGGGTGCGTACCTCATATTCATGGAAACGCAGTTTTGCGTTATCAGAAAAGCGTAGACGTAATATCGCAAAGTATAACAAATGTAATATGAAAATGTGTCTCCGCGTCAAACCAGCTAACGTGACCGTAATGTTAATTAAGTGGATCAGGCATATTAAGCAATACGCCGGGTATCACGTTCAAGGCTGAATTTAGCTTTACATAGGTGACTTCCACAAAAGAATAATGATTAACTGTCTTACGGTACGTAAACAATATTGGTTAAATGTTTAATTCATTAGCATAATGAGTCAGCAAGTTAATTAAGGTGCGATTTATAAACCTAGCTTGTGAACATCAAAAGTATACTGATTTAGATAGTCGTCGAATTTTTTTACAAATAATTACAAAAAATATTAAATTACTAGTTATGCAACGCTATATATCTAAATAAGAATGCAAAAGAATATAAAAGAAATAACAGTACTGTTATCAGAAAACATAGTTAAAATTAGTTTAAAAATTCAAAATTCAGGTCTCATGATAAAGATAATAAAAATTTTTATATACAAAATAGCAAAATAGCTTTCTAGTTTTATAGTAGCATTTATTATTTTTATATACAGGTGATCTAATTGCATCAATGGATATTTATTGTTATCTTTTTTTTATGTTTTCTTTTTTGCTTTTTACTTACTTGTTAAGTGTTGCAAGCTCTCATGGCGACAGTAATGATTCTACTAGTCGAGACAAGTGTTACTTCCCATTTATAAGCCTCTTTGCTACGATTTCCAGAAGCGTTTCATGTTAATAAAGTGTAATCTTTTCGAGGAAGCAAAGCAAGACAAGTAATTTTATCAAGTAAGTCACTTTTTTTAACCTATCGAGTTAAAATTCATAGATGCAGTCTAGATATGCAGATATGTTGAAAAAAGAAGAAAAAAAAGTGGTCAAAAAAATTGACTTACACCACTATGGCTTTAACCCCTCCATATATATGCGCTTCGACATTTGCATTATTAAGACTTATAACACAGATTTTGCAGACTTATAACACAGATTTTGCATAACACAGTTCTTTATAGTTATTTAGATGGTTACATCGAATCGATTTAATTACGGGAAGAGAAGGGATTTCACTCGAACGGGAACTGTTATAAGTCTGACAAATCTAGTCGGCGTACAGTTTAACTAATGTTGGAAAAGATATGTGCAATACTCGAAAAAGATATATAATAATTTGGCTACCAAGATTCAGCGCGGACTGTATTTGGCGATTTAGTTTAATTATTTGATTGCATATTATAACGGTCGTATATATAATTCTCGTATTACCAATTAAATAATTGATATATAAAATTATGAAATTAATTAAAAATGTAAAATGTAAATATATTAATACAACTTTTTATATCTATAATATCTTAAATATATTTATATACTAGAAATATAATAATGTACAAAAAAAAAACAATCTTACAATAAGGTATAAAATTAAGATCAAAGAAAACACTAAGAATATCTTAGAATATGTTATTTTCTTATAGTTTTCTTTTATTTTTCACACATGTATAAAAAGTGTTTGCGTGGATTCCGCTCCCTGCGGGAGGCCCGAGGCCCGATGTAGCAAGCACACGTCATTTTGACGTCCAAAACTGGTCATTTTTGGTCATATGTCGTCAAAATGACCGATTTTTTTACATGATTTTATATTGACGTTATAATGTGACGTCATTGTGCAATGTCACATTTCAGTCATAAAGTGACGATTATCTTAATATCCAAGTAACAAGCTCACGTCATTTGGATGTTTTAAATTGGTCCTTCACTAACTACTACTCTTGACGTCATGAGTTGACGCCTTTATGACATGAAAATTTCGGTCTAATGTCATAAAAACTTGACGTCATGAAATGTATCGTATTTTGACATTATGCCCAGTAAACAAAATTTCGTTTCATCAACATTGCAGTAACGTTATATTTAAGCTGTGCGACTTTCTTTGTGTCGTTCCAGAAACGTTTTTGCAACGTTGCCACAACCACAAATGTTCTCACGCATTTTCTCTTCATATGGAACGTTGTATTTGTAACGTTTACGAAACGTTTGTAAAACATATATAAAACGTCACTGAAAAGTTTGTTTGCAACGTTCCATTTGCAACGTTTGTGAAATGTTTGTAGAACATACACAAAACATCACTGAAAAAGTTTACCTGCAACGTCCCATTTGCAACGTTTGTAAAACGTTTGATAAACTTATGTAAACCGTTATTGTGAAGTTGCACAATGTTCCACATGAAACGTTTCTTAAACTTTGCTAAGCATACAGTGTCGGGTTATTATTGCCAAAACCGGAGATAACTCCATTTTTCCATTATTTGAGTTAAAAAAGATGACATTTTTTGTGACATTTATTTTCCTGCAAAAAATAATTAACAAATACATTTTTATTAATTATTTTCTACAAGAGAATAAATGTCACAATACATGTCATCTTTTTTAACTGAAATAATGGAAAAATGGAGTTATCTCTGGTTTTGGCAGCAACATTTTAATTAATTGTATAAGCTATTGATATACATTATATACATATATTTTTATTCAATATAATTTGCATTTATAAATTACATTTTATATATATTTTATATATCTTACACTTTTTATATTTAAATTTTTAAATATAATTGCATATAGGTTACTTAAAATACGAAAAAGTATAAAAATATTTTTATGTATCTGCACATATATGTATATTCCATGCCATGTATAGTCATAAATTAGGTGTTCTTCTTCTATAGGCATCTATAGTCATCTAGGATTTAGGTGTTCTTCTCATTCTATAGGCATCTATATAGTCATCTAGGATTTATGTTCTTCTCATTTCGGTCTATATAACAGATAGATTCAATATAGTGTTATATAGAAAATATATTTTAAAAACAATATTATTAATATATATATATATATATATATATATATATATATATATATAATTGTATATAATTTATAAACAATATACCTGTTTCTCTCAGATATCTAGTTTTTGCATATTTAAACCATGTGGATACATTATCTTGAAAGTCTTTATCCGTGTACATAGGAAAATGTTTTCTTATTGCATCTAATAAAAATAAAAAGTTATATATGTTAAATTGTTATAATTTAAAAAATTACCAAAAATATAAAATTATTCTTTTAATTTTTTGTAAGAAAAACTGGTAAGAAAAACTGCAGCAAACAAGTAAAATGCATAACTTCTCTTTGCGCTGCCAGCGGCGCAATCAGGAGTTAAAAAATAAAAGTAAAAAAATCTGGACTACATACTTTTTAAAATTTCCATTATGCGTAATAAGTTCAATTGATAATTTTCCTTGCGCCCAAACCAAGAGCATTTAGATCCCAGCTTATTGGTAAATAGTTTCTCCAATCCATTTTTACATAAAGTTTGACCACTATTACCTCCTAATAAATAGAAGAACGTTTCCTATTCAAAAAATAAAAACAGTATATTTCGTGTAGCATAGGACTTCATTTTTAATGCAATTGTAATTTTAATTTTTTTAAGTATATTTTATGAAAAGAATTTCTTTACCAATTGTTTTGATGCGGCTATATTTGCTTTCAAGCCATCGTCGAACTCTAACAATTTTTTATATTTATTAAAAGGTTTTGTAGGAATTATATTTGTCGTATCTGTCAGTATATTTGAGTTTCTTGCAGCAGTCACCTTTGAAGCCAAATTTATATTAATTCGAGAGTCTAATTGTTTTAAGAACTCATTTTGCTGTTCTACCATTTTTTTAGTTGCCAAAACATTCTCTAATATTTGTAATGTTACATAGTTATCTGAAAAAAATAGTATTTGTTAAATAAATATTTTGTAAAAGTTACATGAAAAAAGCGTAAAATATATACTTTTTATGTAAATTTGAAATTTCACATTTTTACACTTAGCTTATTTAGGGTCGGTTGTTCCAAGCCTTGGTAAACTAACTAATAATAGTTAAATCATATATGTGTCTTTGTTTTTCCTTCAAATTAGACAAGGTAGACATATATGGTTTAACTATTGGTTACTTTACCAACAGGTTGGAACAACCGGCCCTTAATAAGGTATAAACATAACAAAAATATTGTAGATATTGAAATTAATACCTGTTCGTGAATCTTCAATAATGTCAGCCACTTCGACAAAACTCTCATCAGCTGTATTTGTTGTTACAGCAGCAATATTATTTTCTTGGACTAAACAAAACAAAATTTACCTATTATTTTCGTTTTATACTTTGATTTCTGAGTGAGAAATATTATACCTTCTTTGTCGATTTCATTTACTATTGCGGCTGAAGTGCCATTTTTGTTATTGAAATCACTCCCTTCTGCAATGATAGCAACATCTTTGTCGGTATTTATATTATTATAATTTCGTTCCTTTTTATATATTTACCATAGATATATAGATCATTATCTCCTATGTGCCAAGATAACTTTAGATAATTTAATGAGCGGATAAATTTTCATCCCTCGTGCATGCTCAATGGTACGTTCACCTAGTAGGACGAATGGCTTCCGGGAGAAATACACAACTGCGCATGTGCAAGGGAAAATGTATTCCCTCCATTAAATTATGAAAAGTTATCCAAGCACTAAATATACTATGCTCTATCTATATATCTATGATATTGATAAATCTACATGCATGTGCAAAAACTAGGTAAATATGAAATAAAAGATATTGTTCATAGTTCAAAAATAATAAATAATAATAACCATTATTGAGTTGTTGTGAAGGCAAACTTGGTACTGCTTCATCATGAAGTAATTCATCGCATGGATCTACAAAGTAGTAATACATATAGAAGCGCGTGCGTTAAATATTGTGTATTATTTGAAAAATAAGGGTCACATATATTAGTAATAGTAATTATTTGAATTTATTTGTAATAATTAGTACATGTTACCTGTCTGTATATCGTGATCAGGAATTGTTATCGAAGGAGGCGGTGTCATTCTGTGTGAGTGATCGCTGTCGGAATTGTGGTGACTGACATCTTGGTTCTTATGCTTCTTTCTACGTTTACCTTTCCCTAGCTGGGAACATGATGTTTCCGTTTCTGAATTTGATTTTTTTTTCGTATAATTTAATGCGTCCTGATAAGAGTCTGCAATTGGAGAAAGTTACAGTACAAAAAAAATATTTTTAATGCATTTAGGACGAAAACCATTATTCGTGCTTTGCTTTAAGGCATCTTATGATGGCCTTGGTTCAATTTGTAGGTACTATTGAAGACAGATTTTCGACATGTTACAAAGTTTCTTACAAGTGCTGATTACATGAATAAACTAGGTATTTTTACTTGTATAATTTATAGACGATATTGTCAAATATCCTCTTTCATTAAAATTCTTACCATATTGAATAAGCAGTTCTACTGTGAACATTTCCCAGCTGCTGTCCGGTTGTGTATTTTTCCGAATACATTTCCTAGGATTTTTTTTCGGCCATTTACAGAATATCTTGTCTTCCTTTTGTTCTAGCCATGAAGTTGGTACAACTTCAATTTCACCAGTTTGCTCAGTTACAAATTCGACGACAGACCATATCTGGAAACAATGCAAGAAATAAAGTTTTTAATTAACTGTTTAAATAACTATTAATATTTTAATAACACCGCAGTAAAAAATTTGTTTGAAAGCTTCTTTAAAAGTACCTTATATATTTTATATATTTTTTATTTTGTACATTTTTTGTATATTATATATTTTATATATCATATATTATATATTTTTATTTTATACATTTATTTTATTTTTTATATTTATATATTTTTTATTTTACATATTTTATACATTTTAACCTATTATATATTTTATTTCCATTATGTAAGTTTTAATTTTTATTTACACATTGGCTATGTATTATTGGTAGAATAATAAAACCGTTATTGTACGGATATTTGATGCACTTCATGAGTATTTCATCAATATTAATTGTATGGACATTATTTATAGCCAAGTTTTGACAATGTTGAATATGGAATAATTGAGAGGAACACGGTGAATTAAAAAATAATTTGGATTGGGTAAACTTATTTCCTTTTAAAAAAATTTCTGACGTGTCATTTTTTTGACAAATGTCTGTAATGCAAACAATAGATTTGTCTTTCAATATGACACAATTATCTCTATCCGATATCTTTAATTCATACTTTTCAGTATCAATCTCTTTAAAATATGTGTACTTTTTTTTATTATGAATTTCGACTCTATATTGTTTCCGTAAAACTGGATATTTAGTCACATCTTGTACTTGTTGTACTTGTTCTTGTTCTTTGAGTCTGTTACAAATTTGCTGTAAAGGATGTCGTGACATCTTTATTTTCTTTTTAATTTCGAACAAATAATTTTCAAATTTAAAACAGCTAAAATTTTCGAGTGGACCATGCTTAACACAATCTGCAGGCAAGTGTATTAGACCATGCACGTTATGAGTGAGATATTCAGTTCCATAAATTATTTCATATTTCTTAACAAAATATTCCAAGAGTTGTAGAGCATAATTATTATATGTTAAATATAATTCAGAACTGCTTAAAATTCTAATGGCGCACGATAAAGCCATAAAATGTATATACACATTTTTGTTTGCTATGTTTTGTAATGCAACAGGTCCGGTATACAATAGAAACTGTCGTAGTTCTGTGGCTTTATAATATTCTATTTCTTCCAGACTTCTTGGTAATCGTGCAAAGTCTGTTGGCAAATAGTTTCTAAATAATAATAGTTCATCATTAACTTTTTTTTTGTCACTTTCAGATAAACGAATATTTTTGTTTCCTCTTATTAAAAACATTAAAATCCGTTTTACAACTCCCAAATATACTAGGTGCATACCATCGAGGGGTACTTGTGAAACTAAACCCATATTCAATTTTTCCAAAGGACTTACACCTTTATGAAATTCTTCGTCCAACTTATTTCGGAAACTGCTATCATTCCTTAACTGTCCATTAATCTTTACAAATACAACTTTTCCATTAATAAAAGTTCCTTCTTCAGTACATTTAGTACAACTAGAGTAACCTGTGTGACCTTTAATGCATAAAAGAAAAGATTTTGCTGGAGCATCGCAGAGAACTGTACTAACTTTTACTTTAATACATCTGTTATTTATCTGAAAACCATTTTTTTCTAAGTTCTGAAACTCGTTTATAAAGGAATTCATAAATTGATGTACATCGGCTGGTTTTTTAAGGCCATGGTAAATCCCAACAGCAAACGGCTTTCGCCACTTTTCACTGATAGTATGCAAATCTATATAAATAAGAATTGGCCAAAATTGACTGCTTGAACTTTTCGATATTGGCAAACCATCAATATTTATGCAAATAGGTAATACTATTTCAGTGCAATCCATAAATAGTTTTTCTATAATACAACTACTGTTAAGTATTCTGCGTAGTCCATTTTCTATTCCTAGGTGACAGTAAAAACCAGGATAAACAGTTATAATTTCATAAGGACATGACGTAGGTGTTTGCAGAATCGTTCGCGAATCCTGTGGAAATTGTGGAAATGGTACTCTTAGTATAGTCAATAATTCATTTATAGCGCACTGGCTTAATAAGTGTCTATATTTCAAGATCCATTGTTGAACCGCATTTATAAAATCATCTACTACTGCAGGAAATGTGTCACATTGTTCTTTAAACAATGACGATTCATCTTTATATATATCTTCATCAATATTTTCAATATATTCTACCGACTCAAGTAAATTATCTGCCAAAGAATTATCCTGAGAAGCATGATGTGCGCCATCAACGTTATCATCCGTTACAATATTGGCGGAAACATCATCATAAAAATTTTTATTTTGTATCAAGTTTTTAGTACGATTATTCGTCTGTATTATATCCCGATTAATTTGTAAAATTTGTATTAAATCTTTTTTTACTATTCGACGCAAATGTCTTTTACTTGAAAAATACTTTTTGATTTTAGTCATTATTATATTACACTGCAGTTATACAGAAGTTTATATTATTTACACACTTAATACACACTTTATCCAATATATATATAATATAGCTAGAAAAATTTAATAAACGAGAATAAGTTATGACTACACCGCACAATGCACGAGAATATGGTCGTGTGTCACGTGTGATGGACAGAAACTGGCCATAAGGGGGGTACTTTTAGATTGGTCCGCCAGTTTCGTCTAAAGCAAAAGAAACAGAAAGAGAAAGAGATATAAAGGGGACAAAGAAAGACATAGGATTTGACGAAATGTGCTGGCCAGTCTCTGGTAGAAGGGACAAATCTAGCCGACTTTTGGCGGGCCGACAAGTCAGCCGACAAGTTGTGCCCCTACGGGCCTACGTAAACGGGACTGTAAAAGATATCAATTTAATACTTACGTTCGATGAATTCTGCAGATCATTCGCATTATTCAAATCCATTTTTTATAACACTAATTCACTGATAATACTGGGTATACGACTGTGCGTCAGTGATGCAAGATCGAGCCGGCTAACACCGCACGCACACAGTAATAACCGCTTGAACTGCGTGTATAGCGAAAAGGGGGAAAGGCTAGCTTTCAACTGTTTAGACCACGGAGATAAAGGAGTGAACATAAGGCTGCGGGGGTGAAGCACCGGTGGGGAGGGGAATTCAGTCGTCAGCTACCCACACAGCACAAAATCAACAAATACCTTCAGAGAGCTTTCGCAAAGCGTTACAAAAAAGATCTCATAAATGTCTCATATATGTCTTAGATACGTGAAAATGTACGCTATTTTGTCACAAAGACCTTTATGAAAGGTAGCATAGACATATATTAGAGATTTGCTACCACCCTGAGATGTGTTTGCAAAAACATTTGGAGTACGTGGAATAGAGATATCTGGCAATTATTACATATAGTAGGATAATTAAAACCGTATGTAAATGAGAGAACAAACTGTGTTAAACCACAAAATAAATTGGATTTGATTGCATAAACATTTTGGTTCTCGCATTTACTTACAATCACATTTATTCCATATTTGAGTTATCTCTTTAAAGTTCTCCCATTTCTCTAAGGGACCCCTACATAAAGTTATATAACTTTAATTCTTATTAGATTTTACCTTTAGTATATTTTTGATCGATATTTAGTCCCGAATTGAAAGGTCGCTGATCAAGTTAACAAAAAATAATTTTATCGTACTTTATTATTTTGTATTTAAATATGGAGTTGCAAAATTATTTTTTAAAAGATATAGAAAAAATTTTTTAAGAATATTTTTAAAAATTTAGAAAATATATTAATTTAATATTTACTATTATTGTTTTCTTCACATCGCTTTATTTTGTAATGCAAGTATATAAATTTATAAATCTGTAGAGGCTCTGTATATAAAAAAATTCAATAAATTCAGGCAATAAGAGTCGAGCGTGATATTTAGCCGCTAAGATTATTTTGCAAAACTAATAATAATACAGTCAAAAGTGTCAAAGGACGTATGTAGTAGTTTCGACCCGTTCGAGGTCATCTTCAGCGCATTGTCTTAACATTAAAATTCACATAAATAAAACCGCGTGAAGGTATAATAATATTTAACATTTTGAAAGAACGGAGTAACGCATTTTTCAGCCTGCGTGAATTAATAAATATGTAGAAGCTCTATATATAAAAAAATTAAATATAAAATATTAAAAATATTAAATATTATCATTGCACATAAAATATCACTTTATGATAGGTAAGAAAATAAAACACATTACGAATATAAGAAATAAAAAATATTAAGAAATAAGATCTTTAAGAAAAAAACAATATTTTCGAAGACAAAAACGTTCATAAAAGTCTGTTACTTAAAGTTTGTTACTTAAAAGTCATGTACCAAAGTGATATTTTTAAATTAGCTCTTATCGGTGATGTACTTTTTCCTTGTCACTGATGTTTAGTAAAGGATTTCTTTCGGATTTCTTAGATCTACATGAATACCGGCAGTACTTCCATTGTACATATTATTTCAGCTGAATTGTATATAGAAACCTTTCATGAACATCATATAAACGTTTTAAATGTTATGTTTCTATGTTATGTTTTTAGATATACCAATGACGTTTTAGTGTTATTCAGGAACTTTTTGGAAACTTTGAAATGTTTCTGAAACATTTCTGTTGAGTTTTGTGCTATGTGGGTATGTTCTTACGGACCACTCGTCGTAATGCCACCTATCGATACTTAGCTGTATCAGCTGCGTAATATTGGTAATGCAGAGAGAAATTTACAATTAAATATGAGAAATAATATATACACACAATTTTACTGTCTTCTAAACAATATTAATTTATTTAGAGAACAGTAAATTGTGTGTATATTATTTGAATAATTTCTTATATATTTATTTGTGAATGTCTCTCTGCATTACCCATTTTACGTAGACAATGCAGCTAATTAAGTATCGATAGGTGGCATTATGAATGGTCCAAAAAAATATGGCTGACGACCGAATCTTTCTCTCCACCAATGCTTCACCCCCGTGCCACCAAGCTGGCCTTAATGTTCACTCCTTTACCTGATCTGTGGTTTAGGCCAGCGCAAACTCTAGCACAATGTTTTGGTTTAGACCAAAGACCGGCAAACGTATGCCATGAGCATTTTCCTTCACACCGTTGCCTTAAGGCTTCTGCAGCAGACCAGCGCGATAAAGTCGCACGCGCGATATCCAATTAATGAGCGTACCGCCTTCCCGCTCATCTCTGTATGTTGCGCATTATGCGTTCTACATATAGTTCGCACATATATATCGTTGTTGAAACATTGTTATGTTACAATTAAATAAAACGTTATATAAGTATGCAACACTCGTACGACGTAGTCGTGCAGTAAACATTTCAGTAAAATCAGATATGTAATGTTATTAAAACATTTCTCAATGTCCCAAAATGAACGTTTTACATGAAAAGTTCATGCAACATTTTATAATAAATGTTTTAGAAACGTTTCATATATAATGTTAAGCTTACATTTTAAATGGCACATTACAAATTAAATGTTCTCTAAACGTTGCAAAACGGATAATATGTAACGTTACAAACTGGATGTAGCTTGAACGTCACGCAACGTTTTATTTAAAACGTTTCAAATGTTCGTTTTAAATACCAAAATGGAATGTTCTTGCGACGTTCTGTAGATGTTAGAAATAAAACGTTTTACTGAAACTTTTATACAACATTGTATAAACATTTATTATGAAACGTTTTAAATAAGATGTATTCTTCTCGAATGTAACGTCACCTGAAGGTTTCATGTTTAGTGGGTGGAATCACGTTTTTTTCTTATTGTTAGCATAATGTGTATTTAAGACAATGTGGTAAAAAATACATGTGTGGGTATTATACATGTGGGTAGTTACATGTATAATATATAAGAAATTCAAGAGCGTCTCGTTTTACCGGTTTTTCATCATCACGACTCGTAAAGCGCTCTCCTAAATCTGCACGTATCGCATCAGCATTCAAATTACGTAATCGTTGGTCATATTTATGCGCTAATATACTTAAATCATCGTTATCAACTTTAAGCAACACTTTCCTAATAATACTTGACTGCAAGAACATTGTATTACTGAATTTGCGTAACATGATACTCCATCTTTATTTTGCAAAACAGGTGTCGGCTCAGCAGTACTTTTTCCAGCTTGTTGGTCTGACTCTTGACCGGCATTGATTCTTTTCGACAATGTCCACGGAACATCTTTTACTTTTCGAAAACATTTTTTGAAATAGTAATGGTTTGTGCTTGTGATAGAAATATCATCAAAAGCAGAATTTTATAAATATATTGGCTGTATGGAGACTACTCTAATGAGGAATGGTTGTGGCAAAAATTTCAATATGATGAATTGACGATCAATATGCGTCAGCAAGGAGATGGATCTTATCGTGAATTACTCTCGAGAGTTCATGTTGGTTTATTGACAACTTCTGATTCTGAGATTCTCGAGAAAAGAAGACTATCATTGAAAGGTCAGTCTTTCGATGCAAGATTATACGAATTGTGTAATTTTATTGGTAATTTTCCATCTGATACTGTTTGTTTACTACCTACACGTTATTTGTGCGATGTTCTTAACACTGCAATGCTAAGTCGTATTGCTTCGAAATAAATATTATTAATTGCTGAATTAGCCGATTATATCGACAATAGCTCTTTCACTTGCCGTTACGGATGAAGGATCAAAGTTAATTAAATGCAATCCATCCAGAGACGTTACTCGGGATAACGCAACATATACCTGGCCACAACTAAATATAGAATTGCCTATATCCATAACAGCGTTTCGCAAGCTTAATCCTTGACTTTTATGAACGGTTATGCCATAACTGAGAGTTATGGGAAATTGTTTTCTGGTAACATATGCTCTCTCCATTACTTTAAACTTGACACTTACTCTTTCAATAGAATACTCCAAACCAGATGGTAAGAGAAGTTTAATCTTTTCTACATAATCAGTAGATGTATCCTGCATAACAGAAATAACTGTACCAATTGTATCATTTACGAGGCCTAAAGTGGCATCAATATTGCGTCTTATCATAACTTTTGCTCCAATTTTAATTGTAATTTGTTTCGAAAGCCCAGCTGTATTAGTATTATCGTCTTCATTATCCGTCAATCGCTTTACTACTGTTCATCTAATATATTTATTACATTCAAACGTATATCTTCAGCAATTAATAATATTTCTTTCAAAGCAATACGACTTAGCATTGCAGTGTTAAGAACATCGTATAAATAACGAGTAGGTAGTAAACAAACAGTATCAGACGGCAAATTATCAATAAAATTACATAATTCGTATAATCTTGCATCGAAAGACTGACCTTTCAATGATATTCTTCTTTTCTCGAGAATCTCAGAATCAGAAGTTGTCAATAAACCAACACGAACTTTCGAGAGTAATTCACGATAAGATCCCTCTCCTTGCTGACGCATATTGATCGTCAGTTCATCATATTGAAATTTTTGCCACAACCATTCCTCATTAGTAGTCCCCATACAGCCAATATATTTATCAAATTCTGCTTTTTGATAATGGAACAAGACAAAATTTTCAGGTACAGGAGGTAATTGAAGCAGATCTCCAAATAAAAAAACATGCTTTCGACCAAAGAAATCGTCTCCCATGGTATCAAATATTTGACATAGTCGTAAATTTATGTACATGAAAGTTAAATTTAGATATCATTGACACTTCATCAATTATAATAAGAATAAATCTTTCATATCTGCCCGTAAAACTTTCAAAACGTGATCAGATAATAGTGTATACTTAGGAGACTGATCATGTTCAACAGGTAACTGTAGCTGTCCGTGAACTGTTAAACCATTGATATTAAACGCCGCTATACCAGTAGGTGTTGTTACAGCAGTATCCTTGTTAAGATTTTGTTTTATCCAGCATTTAATTGTTTTAATTAAGAAACTTTTACCAGTACCTCCTTCTCCGCTAACGTATAATAGTAATTGTTTACCATCCGGTGATGTTACGGTGGTTGATCACTCTGTCAAATACTCTTCTTTGATCTGCGTTCAGATTTGAAATCATTTCAGATACATTGATTTCCTGATCTAATTTGTCGCCAAGATCCTTAAAATCTTGCATCGCTTCACCAGCCTCAATATTTTGAACACCTATTGGATTATCAGGATCATCTTGAGACTCATGCTGTTTTTTCAAATCATCTAAATGTTGTTCAACTAATTGCTTCTGTATAAGTATCACATCCGTCTTAAGATCTTCTATTATCCGCCACGGTTAAACATGACCAGTAATGAAAAGAAATAATTTTCCGGCTGCGTATTGACATTATATTTGTAGTGATTAATAAGATATCCACGCTGTCGCCGTTTCAGATAATAACCATTCTCCATCTTGTAGTATTCAATATTCTTACCTCGTGGTTTATTTTTCAAAATATTATACCACTGTGCAAACTCATATAAAGACATGGATTCCAATTCTTTCGGTCTCCGTGGATAATGATCATCTATTATAGATGGACAAAATATATTTGTAGAATCTCCGTCAAGAAGTTTAATTTCCTCATAAGTTTTAACTTTTCTACGTCGTATCTGATTAACATCTAACCATTTTATAGTCGTATTTGGATCAGTCCCCCATAAAGGAATACCTGCCATTCCATCACAGGCTTCATTAGATCCACATTCCCTATTACTCGTGGCTCGCAAAGCAAATTTCCAAAGTTTTTGACGCAATGATTCCTTTTCTCATTTTTACTATCAAGGACAGCATCAGATATTTCACTTTTTCCTGGTTTATTTACGTACTTACAATTAGTAATATACCAAGTAAGCAACATGGATGATTCACTTACGTATTGCATATCGACATTTCCTTCTAATACAGTAAGAAGAATTTTATTATAGTCATTTATATTGATCTCAGCACGTGTTCGAGGAAGATGGTAAAGCCTACTTCTATGTCAATCGTTTCCTACCTGCTATCGAACTTATGACATCTTTCATAATCAACGTTTCCGTGACAGGACGAGGAAACCCGAAACGACACACACGAGTCGTTTTGCGTCCTACTTTTTTAGAACGAAGACAATAATCGTTATGTTTGTGTCGTTGATGCGTATTGACTCACCTGTATAACAATGGTGAAATATTTGGATCTGGCATTTCACAAGTTATGTGTTGCAAAATAAATTGAGAAACTTCTTCAACAGAAGATTTCCCGATAATTGGCGCACCTTCAATCCAAATTAATAAATGAAAATGTTGTACACCTCTACCTTGGTATTCTCGTTGCCAGAAGTAATGTGCTACTTTTCCGATCGGGTTATCTTTAGAATAAAATCAAGGAATGCTTTGAATTTGTTATCAAGAAACTTTGACGTTGACACGGGATCCTTAGCAGCGAGTACACTAACGGGCGTCGAATCGTCAGGCCATCCATTTACTTCACGAAGATATGCAGCTAAGTCAGGCATCAGCCATTCAGCAGGACTTCATGTGAAGAACCATGTCGCAGGTCCGTAATGTTGCGTCATACATCTTAGATGACTCCTTGGTATACGCCAGTATTGTTCCGTATTTCTTAGAGTGGCGAATATTGTACTCAAGTCAGATTCTAATACATCTGTGTTTAGTGCTTCTATATATTCTGAAGCCGTATAACGCTTAGTTGTGCATAGTTTGTGAAAAATACCACGATTTGACGAATTGTGTATAGATTATACAGAAAAAATACGAATTGCATATTTAATCTAAATTGTGAATGTTTGGACATCAAACAACATTTATCAAATTCATGGTCGTGAAGTTTAACCCGTCTAGCTTGGTGTCGTTCATTAATACCAAGAGGAAATAAATCTGGAAAACACAATAGATCTAAAGATCTCTCACTATTGTCCAAGGGCAAATCGGCTATTTTTAACATTTGATATAAGGCGGTATCAGTTTTACATGATTTTCTTTCATATAAAGTATAAATAGTATATTGCTCGTAATAATCATTATTTTCGCCAAGAACCTGTGTTAACATTGCTTTACGCTCATTATTTAAAGTAGCGTCTACGTTGTTTTCTTGCGTTGGACTTTTTGGACTCGATTCGCGTTCGTCATCCAAATCAGATTCAGTAGCATTTTCTGTCTCCTGTATTTCAAACTCTGGATTGATTAATAATGACGTTTGTAAAGAAAACTCCTTACAAGTATTTGGCAATACAATATGAGAATATAAAGGATTATGTTCTTTTAACCACACTAAAGCGTCAAAAACCTTGTTAACGTCAGTATCGGATCAGTATCAGGACATATTTTGTTTAATGTTTCTTGTAAAGGTAACGGTAAATAAAACGTTCTACCTTTTACTTTTTGTACCATTTGTCTGTGAGGCAATTTCTTGTTACTAACAGGTTTTATTGTAACGACAGTTTGAAAAGCTTTAGCTCTTTGTATGAGAATTTTTTCAAACTGGTTAAGACATATTACTTCAGGTGGATCATGTACAATACGATCATTTAAAACGCAATACGCAGGCATTAATCCATCACGGAATTTCTTTTCACAGTAATGACATATGTATTGCGGAGTAATATTATGTTTTTCTAAATGCGCCATTAAATCTCTCCAAATTGGAATATCTAGTCGTGCTTTAAGCTTATTAAATTCAGAGACACTTCTTCTATATAAAAGTCTCTCGCATGATGCACAAACATATCGAGGTGTGTCCATGGAGCGTTTAGTAAAAGCCTTAAATGCGCGTCTTTAAAGCGAGACATGATTTCATCTTCACTCAAAGTAGTAGTAAAATTCTGCTGATGTTTGTACATATTTGCTTTTTGTTGTGCCGAAATTATAATTTCGTTTAACGTGTCTAAATCAACAGAAGTTAAAGCCTTCTCCAGATTTAACATTTTGTCGTATAAACTTGTCATTTGATAAATTAAACGTTTAATATATCTCACCATTGGAAAATGAGGTGATAATAATACAACAGGAAGAAATAGAGTTTTGCAAAGAGTTGCATTATTACCAATGTAACAAGCATGTGTGTGACCCTTTCTATCCGAATTCTTTATCGTACATGTATGAATATTTTTTTACAATTGTGGTATTTTCTTTAAAGTACAGGTACATATCGTTTTGAGGAATTTTTCATAACGATTGATTAGAACCGCATCAATTTTACACAAGGCATTGCATAACCATGATTTTTTAGCTCGTGCCTGTTGCAAAGGTAATACATTGATAGTTTTACCTTTCTCGTTAATTACCAACAGTTGTGACGAAGTAATGTTAAGATATGTGTCGATAAAATAATTTTCGGATGAAGCTGTATGTCGCGATGTGCCACATAATGCACGTATTTTATCGTCAATTATAGGGCATTCATTGGCAAGAGTCAAGCACACTTCTGATTTCTTTTTAAGTAAAGCTAATATTTTAGAGATCTTGCTGACAAAACTATCTCGAATACGCATACACCAACGTAAGATTCTTTCGGCTTCTAATCGTCTTTCAGTAGGATTTTTAATATTAAGTTTGTTTTCAATGTCTTCAATTGCCACAGGAATAAGAAATTGTATGTAATTTCGTGACAAAAACTTTGCATATTTTCTAGTAATATTTTTGGCAATATCGCGATTTTTATTTGCAGGTACGCATTTAGAATTCTTTCTCTCATAATATCGCTTATTATAAACCCAGGTAGCAAGCACATGTCATTTTGACGTCAAATACTAGTCATGTTTGTACAAATGACGTCAAATGACCAAAAAGCGACTATGTCTTTAAAAATGACATTATACTGTAAGCGGCAGATTGTAACGGTTAATAAGAAATCTAAGTGATCGATGTGGTGATATAGGGATTCGGCGATTTGAGAAGTGACGTAGGTATTTGGCACTAGCAGCGAGGCGCTAGTAGCGATGTAAGAGGAACATGATTTGCGAATTGTCGAAGTAGGAGAGTCGCGAGGTAGCCAGCGTGAGGATAAGTCGTGTTAGAGAAAGCCTATGAGAATGGCACGTATTAGTAGAAGCGACGTATAATATTGAAGTTGTGAGTTGAGACTGAGTATTTAGTGAGTTTTGTATATTGAAGTGTTGAGACTGACAAGGGACCTACCACAACTGTCCGGCTCCGATTTGAATTTCCTTTAAGTATGTTGTTAAACACAAAAATCCAACAGACACGTATTTTTTTGTAGCGGCCCTAATTCATCTTTAGGGGGTGAAACACCCCTTCGAAAAAATCGGTTTTTCTCTTTCGGGCCGAATATCTCCGAAACTATAAGAGATAGAAAACTTTTCCAAAATGGAAATTAAATGGCTTCAAAAGTACTTTGAAATAATGATAAAATAATTTTTTTATTTCTTTTATTTTTAAATATACCCCCGCCACCAATACATTTTTTTCAAAATTTTAAAAATTTTTTATCACCAAATAAGAGGTTATTTTTTTACGAATTCAACCATATATGATTAAGTTATGTTACGATAAACCATTTTCAAGAATTAATTACAAACGCCTCCGTATATACGCTATCCATGCTCATCCGTACTATGTGCGTAAGTAATTATTGTCGAAACAATAAGATATATAAAAAATGTTGTAAGTAAAATTTTTATAGTTTTCTATATGCTTTATAATTGTATATATGTATATAATATATATTTAGATTTTCTAAAAATGTAATAATTTTTAAAATACTCCCAGCCTTATTTCTTATTATTTATTATTATTTAGCCTTATTTATTATTATTTCTTTGACATTTACGTTTTTCTATAAATAAAGATTATAGACAATTTTATTCAAAATTCATTCACTTATAATAAAATTATTTTATAAAATTGAATCTTTGAGAAATGAGCAAAAAAATCACTAATATCTATGTCGCAGCGCTATACTGTATTTTTCACTCATTATACACATTACAATAATGATATTCGACGAAAAAATGTTTCAAACATAATGAATTCTTGCACCAAGAACATCTTACTGCAGCTATATTATCACAACCTTCGATATCACATGTTGTTGAACTGTCATACAAACTAAATTGTACTGGATTTTCAAATTCTTCTGGTCTTTCGCTCGTATAACCACTTTTAAACCACGAATATTTAAATAAGTTGTGATACCGTGGGGATGACAATTGATTATGTATCAGAGATTGCAATTTTATTATATTATTTCGTTCATGCAAATTTATATTACTTTCCAATAGTAAAACAGTATCTGAAAACCTTTTAGCAAAATTTTTCCAAATTCTAAATCCATAAACATCTAATGGTTGTATTTTTCCTGTAGTGCCTTTTGGTATTATCATAGTAGTAATAGATTTTCCTGGAGGTGTTAAATCCGAAATGACATTAGGGCAATGCCCAGTCCAGGAATCGATAAGAAGAACGCTACTAGAACCAATGTTTGGAAAATAAGCTTCTTCTAACCACATTTTAAAAAGATCTGTAAGAAATATAAATGTTAATTTAATAGCTCTTTTATAACTCTTATTAGATTATTAAATAAAATATAAAATAGTTATAAACGGAAGTATATACCTGATGTCAGTTTACCAGATTTTGATGCTTTTACAATAACATTTGTTGGTTTAAACAAGTTTTCTTCTACTCTTGGTCCAAATCTACCAGTAACTTCTTTTAATACAATAAATAAAGGTGACAGCAATTTGCCATTACAGGATATTATTGGTTGTACCGTGTATGAATGGGTTGTTGACGATACAGATTGCACGACACGTTCTACTGTCTTAACTCCTTGGTGATCCAATGATCTTCCAGAATGAATTTCCAATTGGAAACCACTTTGATCTGAATTATAAATATTTTCAGATCCAAACTGTTCAATAAGAGGTTTTACTGTTTCCAGAAAATCATTAGCTGTTTTTTGCAAATCAACAGAATCTTCCAATGTTTTTCTAGTGACAAACTTCGTAACTTTTCTTGAAACAATTCGGTGAGACTTCTTGAATCTTGCTATCCAACTGGGAGATGCTTTAAATATAGGATTTTAATTTCCTATTTCTTTTTGAGCTTGTAAAGCCCATCTTTTTAGATCAATATCATGAACCATAAATCCTGATTCAACAGCTGCAGTAAATTTATCATGTGTAACTTGGGAGATGTAAGATAATTTATCTGTACGACTTCCACCTGATTCTATTTGTTCTTCCCATCGCCTTAACTGGCGTTCAGATAAAACTCTTTTAAAATGGTGTTGCACTAATTTTAGAGAACGATTCTTTTTCTTGCCGTCATTTCTTGCATTAGTGTCCCAATTTCGCCAATACTCAACAGCTCGTCTTTTATAAAAACTGTCAAAATCTTCATTATTATTTGAACATTGAGGATGAGAATTTAAATTATCTTCACTCCATGCTTCGTCGTCATCTTCAATTATTTCAAAAGTATGTAATTTATAAGGTTCTTGATAACCGAGATGTTTTTCTTCCGTTACTTTCAACCCATTATAATGAAAAATGCCATCCAGCAATAATTTTTGTATGTTTTCTTTTAATTCTACTTCTGCTTCAGTTACTGGCGTTTCTGCTACATATATTGAATTTATTGACACCAATAAAAGTCTAACAACATTAAGCGGATTGATAATCATTTCCAAAGATGTTAAACTTTGTTTTCTATTATAATATATAAAAACGGTTTAACACATTGCACAGATATGATTATAACAATAAGACTGTACTGACTGTAAATATAAGACTGCTACATGAAACTATTTATACTGTCCACTTATCTTGAATGTACACGTAAACTTATATCTTATCATACGGTATATAATTCATTTTAAAAATATTATACTTATCTCAAAAGTACATTGGATTGCTAAAAAATGTCATTTTTCAAAAATGTGTGATGTCACGATTCTGATATGAGAAACGTGTGATATGTCACGATTCTGATAAGAGATATCTCATAATTGAAGATGACAAAGAAGCACGGAGTGATAGATAATTTAAATTCTCATCCTCAACGTTTAAATAATAATGCAGATTTTGACAGTTCTTATAAAAGACGAGCTGTTGAGTATTGGCGAAATTGGGGCACTAATGAAAGAAATGACGGCGAGAAAAAGAATCGTTCTCTAATAGTAATACAAAATAAATTAGAAGTTTCATCTGAACGTCAGTTAAGGCGATGGGAAGAACGATTACAATGAGGTAGAAGTCGTATTGAGGGTATTTTAAAAATTATTACATTTTTAGAAAATCTAAATATATATTATATACATATATACAATTATAAAGCATATAGAAAACTATAAAAATTTTACTTACAACATTTTTTATATATCTTATTGTTTCGACAATAATTACTTACGCACATAGTACGGATGAGCATGGATAGCGTATATACGGAGGCGTTTGTAATTAATTCTTGAAAATGGTTTATCGTAACATAACTTAATCATATATGGTTGAATTCGTAAAAAAATAACCTCTTATTTGGTGATAAAAAATTTTTAAAATTTTGAAAAAAATGTATTGGTGGCGGGGGTATATTTAAAAATAAAAGAAATAAAAAAATTATTTTATCATTATTTCAAAGTACTTTTGAAGCCATTTAATTTCCATTTTGGAAAAGTTTTCTATCTCTTATAGTTTCGGAGATATTCGGCCCGAAAGAGAAAAACCGATTTTTTCGAAGGGGTGTTTCACCCCCTAAAGATGAATTAGGGCCGCTACAAAAAAATACGTGTCTGTTGGATTTTTGTGTTTAACAACATACTTAAAGGAAATTCAAATCGGAGCCGGACAGTTGTGGTAGGTCCCTTGTGAGTATTTGTGCGTATATATTGAGACTGAGTAATTATTGAAGCGGCATACCGGCTAATATCACCCGAGATACTGTAATTGACATTCGAATATATATTAATTGCTATCCTGACAATAAAGCTGTTTTATATCAAAGACCTTACAATACTGACGTTATTCCATAACGTCATTATGATGTCTATTTTTAGTCATTTTTGGTCTATGACATCGGCGACTAATAATGGACGTTTATATAAGATGTCATTTCTTAAGAAATCTAAAGACGTCATTTTAAAGACGTCTTAAAGTCGTCCAAATAAGGTCTTTTTGTAATCTAACTATTTTTACTTCTTAATCCCACACAGCACAGGTAGATTCTGAGAATGTACTCAGTATATCACAAACGTAGATTGTATATCCTGTTGATATTCGAAATACGTCTATGATATTTTGAGAATGTACTGAGGATGTTCTAATGTCTGCCCTAAACGCCTACTCAGTATATACTGAGAATATTTTTTTGTATATTGTGAGTATATGAAAAAAATATTTTGATTACATTACCAGTATCTACTATAGAATATCTCCTGGTATATTATCAGTATACTTATAAAATATTTTGAGCATATTATTAATTTATATATAATTGGAATATATAGGTGTAAGGTAAAAAAAAAGTAGGTATTTTATGCAAAAAATAAATAAAAATGTGAAATTATTTAATTCATATATAAACAAAGCTTTAGACAAAAATGTTATTTCACACTTTTTATTCATTTTTATATAAAGTATCTACTTTTTGATATAAAAATGTCTCATTTTACATTGCACATTTATTTAATATCACATAAATCTATATGTTTCATATATATGTTTCATATTACATAAATCACATATATATATTTCTACATTTTATAAAATATATATGTATCATATAATCGGAATTTATAAAATCGGAACTAAAAAATACCTCTTTATTCGCTAAAAGCGAGATTCCCGGCAAACCTGGCACGATACACGCTGACCGAACACGCACGCGAACGCATGCGGACGCATGCTTGCGCAAATTATCCGCGGCGACGCCATGAAAACGTCGATGTTGAGGTCTGCGGTTCCTGTACCTAACACCGACGCATTCTTCGCTGCGACACGGAGTACGTTGTTGCAATGAACTGGAGTATAATGAAGCAAGACGTGAACAGAGTTGTTCAAATACCATTCAAGTTGGACAGTGTAATTGCGCAAATTTCACGAATAAAATAACGATATAATGAAATGTTATGTTAGTATTATATTTTTAAATAACACACTCGAAAGTAACTTGTTTTTCAGTAAAGTCAGTGATCTCTAATTTTTCTCAACACTTGTAACAGGCAACACAGCACAAGCTCGCATAATCGTGACCCCTTCGGGCGTAATAATTAGTTCGGTATCATCGGCATTAGCGGTCGGATGCCTGTAACGCGTGAAAAAGACAACGGTTTTCGGCGACGCGGCGCGGCAGTTTGACGCGCGACGATAGGTCGTCGCACGCATTTAACACGCTCGCGTTTGGACACCCGTCCGTCGGACGCGCGTGTACACGCGTGCACGTCCACACGCACGGACGCGCGAGGAAACCGCAAAATTCATTCGCGATCGGCCGACCGCGCCGACGTTCCGATCGTTTTTCCGCGGCGATACATTTTTTTCAATTTTTTTTCCACCGGGCTTCGTTCGTCTCGTCGAAACGGCCGCGCGGTCGTCGTCGTCGCCGCCACCGCCGCGCTGCCGAGAGCCGCATCGGACTTCGCGAGCGAGAGCACGCTATTATTAATCCAAGTATAGCTTAATGGTAGTCATTTATTCAATTAACAAACGAATGTAAATTAGCCGGCGATAAGTATGCATAAATGTAACTGCAATTTTCAAGGAAACTATTGCGTGAGAGTAATCCACGCGCTATCTAATCATTGTTAAACGTTCCGCGATAAACCAATAAAATGTCATGTCGCAGTATTGCGTGTGCGTGCCGCTCTCGTTTGCTAAATCGCTGTCATTCGCGCCGGCGGAAAATTAATCTGAGGAACGCCGGCTTAACGAGGACCATCCCTTATCTTGGGTTTCGGCGATAACCGCGTTAATTATGAAACAAAAAGAACCGGGGCGGAGAGAGAGGGGGAAAGCGTAATACAAAATGCAAAACAGGCACACGGCCTCGTATTCCTATCGTATGTATTAACGATTCGACGCTTTAGTGGGAGGACGGACGGCAACGTCCCGGCGCAATGGGCCCCCGATAGAGTTGTCTCGCAGTTGTCCGTCGGTAGAAATTCGCTTTTCATAATTGGCCTGCAGCGTTTTCTGCGCCTGGCACGCTAATGAGCGGTATTGGTAGCCCGTCTAACTTATCTGTGCTGGTGCGTGTGCTGCTGTCGCTGCCGCTACCGTTGCTGCCACCGCCGCTGCCGCGGTCACACTTCCTTCAAATATCTCTTTTTTCTTTGCCAGCCCGTTTTTTGGCATGAGCTAACCATATTTTTATCGGAACTGATATCTGATCATCCATTGCGTAAGTATGAGCCTTTCTTATCACACCTGGAACATATTAATTTTTGTATGTAATACAATGTAATATTGAATTTATCACTCTAGAGATTTTATGTCGATTTTGTTTTATTTCTGCAGCTGTATACAAACTTCCACTTTTTGGAGCAATGTTCTACATGGTACATACTGCTTGGTACTAGTAATCATAAAAGTTTTCACAATTACCTTCAATCATTTTAAATAACAAATACAATTAAAAGGATAAAATAATGGGCATGTTACTTATTCATGGCAAAATTATTAATTCCTCGATAAAAAATTCTAGCTTTTGCTACAACTTTCTTAAAAAAAGTATTTTGAGATCTATATGTTTATATAAAATATTTTGTCTTATTTCTGCTCATAGAGCTTGCTACTAAAGTTTCTACAGAAATATATATGTATATACATGTACATATATATATATATATATATATATATATATATATATATATATATATACAGGGTGTCCGAAAAATCGCCTACTCCACTTCGGGAGGTGATTCGGGACTCAAAAATAAGCAAAAAAGTTCATACAAACATAAGTCCGGAAATGAGCCATTTCCGAGTTATAGCCACTTTTATGTTCAAAAATCGTAATTTAAAATCCGCTTGGCATCCCTCTTTCATAATTATTTCTTAAATTAAAAATTTTTATTTTTAAATATTTTTAATTTTTTTAATTTTAACTTTTTTATTTTTTTTTTCAATTTTTCAATATTTGTAAATACGATTACATTATTTTTAAAAGAAATCAGTTGTTTTCACGGCTATTCAAAATCAGTTGTTTTCACGGCTACTTGAAATCAGTTGTTTTCACGGCTATTCAAAATCAGTTGTTTTCACGGCTATTCAAAATCAGTTGTTTTCACGGCTACTTGAAATCAGTTGTTTTCACGGCTACTTGAAATCAGTTGTTTTCACGCCTATTCAAAATCAGTTGTTTTCACGGGTACTTGAAATTAGTTGTTTTCATGGCTACTTGAAATCAGTTGTTTTCACGGTTATTCAAAATCAGTAAGTAAATCACGGCTTTTCAATAAGTTTCAAATTATTATTTAACAACACCTTACTTTTAGGTTGTATCTAATCTTTCCGTATTCATCAATGGATCGTTTAAGTTTTAATGAATTAGCTGATATGCATCTTATGTATGGTCTTGCTCAAAGTAATGCTGCCGAGGCAATTTGAAACTTATTGAAAAGCTTATTGATTTACTTACTGATTTTGAATAACCGTGAAAACAACTGATTTTGAATAGCCGTGAAAACAACTGATTTCAAGTAGCCGTGAAAACAACTGATTTCAAGTAGCCGTGAAAACAACTGATTTCAAGTAGCCGTGAAAACAACTGATTTTGAATAGCCGTGAAAACAACTAATTTCTTTTAAAAATAATGTAATCGTATTACAAATATTGAAAAATTGAAAAAAAATAAAAAAATTAAAATTAAAAAAATTAAAATTATTTAAAAATAAAAATTTTTAATTTAAGAAATAATTAAGAAAGAGGGATGCCAAGCGGATTCTAAATTACGATTTTTGAACATAAAAGTGGCTATAACTCGGAAACGGCTCATTTCCGGACCTATGTTTGTATGAACTTTTTTGCTATTCTGTATTTTATACTATTTATTTTATTAAGCACCTTTTAAAAGAAAGATAAATTAGAGTAAAACCTATAGAATTTTGAGTATTATATTCATAATATTTTAGGATATCTATATTAATTTTCCACACATAAAAGAATTGCAGAAACTACTGAATAATTTAACGATAACAAAATTTTTAATTATTAATTACAGTTTATTTAATTTTCAACATTTTCTATTAGGTATTAATGACGCTGTCTGTACATATCTTTTCCAACATTAGTAAATTGCTATTTTACTAATGTTGCAGTTTACTAATGTTGGAAAAGATATGTGTAATACATAAACATATATGGTCTTTTGGGATGAGTTTCATTGTGTATATATATATATATATATATATATATATATATATATATATATATATATATATATACAGGGTGACTCATTTTAACTTAGGCAGCCAAATAACTCGAAGAATAAGCACACTACGAAAAAATGTTTCGAGTCAAAATTTCGTCATTTCGAGGGGGACGTACAATGACGTTAAAATTAGCCCCCTCACCCTTCCCCCTGGGTGGTGAGGGGGGGCAAGTTTGAAATCTTAAATGGGAACCCCTATTTTTTATTGCATATTCGGAATCTTTGGCTAAAAACACATACAATTTGTCTGAAACATTTTTCTCGATTCATGATAGATGGCGCTGTAATCGACGAAATTCAATTTCTTTGATTTCTCTTACTGAGAACCCATGCTTGCGATTCTGCAATAAATTAACAATAAAAATACCACGTTTTCATTGTTAACACTTGAAATTAGTCTTAAAACAAACTTCTCATTATTTTTTATTACTCATTAATTACTTCTCAAGAAACTGCTTTTAGCGTAACCTACCTTTTAGGCAACTTGAATGGTCCAAAGTACCGAGACATTTTGGACTTTCCATCTGATGGAGTTCCTCTAAGTATCCCTCCAAAATTTTGTCCATTTAGTGCCAAAGTCACAAGTGTTTATGTATTTTTTTAACATTTGTACTCTGATAAAATTCTGGTAAAATGGCAAATTATACGCCTACAGAAGTAGTCGATATTCTTATAACCTTTGGTGAATGTGGTAGAAATTACAGACTTACTGCCCGTACTTATGCGGAGCGATTCCCAAATCGCCGCCATCCTACTGATCAACAAATTATAAACATTGAAAGGAGATCTCGTAATAATCCACTTCATCGCGAAAGGCAAAGGAATAGACTTCATAATAATAATGACCCTAGATTGCTCGCAGTTTTGGCTATGGTTCATCTAAATCCCCATATTAGTACCCGTGAAATAGAACGACAACTGGGAATCCCTCAAACTACGGCACATAGATTGTTACGATCAGTCAATTACCATCCGTATCATATTACTCTGGTACAGGAATTAAGTGAGGCCGACTACGTACTCAGAGTACAATTTTGTAGATGGGCTCTTGAGATGTTAGATCAGAATCCAGATTTTTTTAGTAATGTTTGTTTCAGTGATGAAGCAACATTCATCAGCAATGGTAGTCTCAATAGGCATAATTGCCACTATTGGTCACCGGAAAATCCACATTGGTATCGTGAGGTGCTTAATCAACATCGTTGGAGTTTATATGTATGGGTAGGCATTTGCAATGGCCAAGTCATTGGACCTCATTTTTTTGAACGTCCAATTAATAGTCCAATGTATTTAGAATTCCTCGAAAATGATTTGCCAGCATACCTAGAGAATGTTCCCCTTGCAGTTAGACTAAATTTATGGTATCAACAAGATGGTGCTCCTGCTCATTATGCTCGTATTGTACGGATGTTTTTGAATCAAAGGTTCCCAAATCGGTGGATAGGGCGGGGTGGACCAGTTCTGTGGCCTCCGAGATCACCGGATTTGAACCCCCTTGATTTTTTTTTATGGGGATACGTTAAAGATGCAGTGTATAGTACAGCTCCAACAACAAGATTGAATATGATGGAAAGAATAAGAAGAGCTTGTGAAGCTATAACTCCTTTAATGCTAGAAAATGTACAACGTAACTTTCGCTGTCGATTACTGTTATCCTTAGAAAATAATGGTGCACACTTTGAGCATCTCCTCCATGCGGAGAGAGCTGATAACAATGCAATCTTGCCTTAACTGGTTGGGTCACTACTTGACCTTGCCTTCACTGGTTGGGTCACTACTTGACCTTGCCTTCACTGGTTGGGTCACTACTTGACCTTGCCTTTACTGGCTGGGTCACTACTTGACCTTGCCTTCACTGGTTGGGTCACTACTTGACCTTGCCTTCACTGGTTGGGTCACTACTTGACCTTGCCTTCACTGGTTGGGTCACTACTTGACCTTGCCTTCACTGGCTGGGTCACTACTTGACCTTGCCTTCACTGGTTGGGTCACTACTTGACCTTGCCTTCACTGGCTGGGTCACTACTTGACCTTGCCTTCACTGGCTGGGTCACTACTTGACCTTGCCTTCACTGGCTGGGTCACTACTTGACCTTGCCTTCACTGGCTGGGTCACTACTTGACCTTGCCTTCACTGGCTGGGTCACTACTTGACCTTGCCTTCACTGGTTGGGTCACTACTTGACCTTGCCTTCACTGGCTGGGTCACTACTTGACCTTGCCTTCACTGGTTGGGTCACCACACGTTCAAGCACCCCGAATTGTGAGAGGCGAGGGGACTCACGTTAATCAAGCACCCCGAAGGGAACAGAAAACTGCTACGTCCACGACGTTGTTCCTGGGTTACGCTAAAAGCAGTTTCTTGAGAAGTAATTAATGAGTAATAAAAAATAATGAGAAGTTTGTTTTAAGACTAATTTCGAGTGTTAACAATGAAAACGTGGTATTTTTATTGTTAATTTATTGCAGAATCGCAAGCATGGGTTCTCAGTAAGAGAAATCAAAGAAATTGAATTTCGTCGATTACAGCGCCATCTATCATGAATCGAGAAAAATGTTTCAGACAAATTGTATGTGTTTTTAGCCAAAGATTCCGAATATGCAATAAAAAATAGGGGTTCCCATTTAAGATTTCAAACTTGCCCCCCCTCACCACCCAGGGGGAAGGGTGAGGGGGCTAATTTTAACGTCATTGTACGTCCCCCTCGAAATGACGAAATTTTGACTCGAAACATTTTTTCGTAGTGTGCTTATTCTTCGAGTTATTTGGCTGCCTAAGTTAAAATGGGTCACCCTGTATATATAAATTATATTAACTTACGTGTCCATAACGCACCTTTGATCAATACAGCTTTTGCTTAAATTATTTGCTCCTTTGATAGTAATGTCTATCCAAAAATAGAATGTGAGAAGAACCCTATAATAAACATAAAAAAATTTACAATAATATCAGAAATATACGACCGTTGTGGTATACAATTAAATTAGATTAAATTAAATTGCCATTTACGGTCCGAGCTTGGATCTTGGTAGCATAATAATAATAATTATATATACATATATATATATATATATATATATATATATATACACACATATATTATTGTATATCACACATTCATATCTTTTCCAACATTAGTAGTTTACTAATGTTGGAAAAGATATGTGTAATGCATAAATATACATGGTCTTTTGACATTGAGCTCTCGATCCAAATCAATACAAACGTCGTTCTCTCATCCGCAGCCCTCCCCTCGTTTCGTACTCTTTATGAGTGGTGCCGGCATAAATCGCGCTCCGCGGAATCTCCGGTCGAGCACGAAATAGAAGATACATTTCGTGGTTTTTTGCACATTTCTTTTTACTCATTTTTATACAATCCCACACAGCACATGATATCATTGGTATATACTGAGTACATACGGGTGATATCATGTGCTGTTAGGGATCTAACCTCTAAAATGTATTAAGAAAAGTATTTGATCTAGCTTCATATATGTGATTATTCATCGGCATCACTCAGAAAGAGTGCAAAACGAGAGGAGGGCTGCGGATGAGAGAACGACGTTCGTATTGATTTGCATCGAAAGCTCGATGTCAAAATAAGACCGTTTCACGGTACACTATGTCGGAATTCGAATCACTCGGTAATCTTTACGACGGAGATGTTGCGGTCAAGCGGCGGAGATCTTGTCCCTGAGGTAGACGACGAGCGCGAACGCGACGCGATGATATGCATGCAGTGATCGTAGGCGAGCTTACCTGGTGAACAGGGCAGGACGGTCACGCTCGAAGATTGCTATTAAGCGCCCTTGGCTACTCGGAATCGTGGTTATCCCGGTTGGGCGGAGGAGCTCGCACGGCTCGTACGAATAGTCACTATCGCGGCTTAAAGAATCAATCCAAGAACGTTGGATTCCTTCACAATCACGCAGTACGCACTTCGAATAACTGATTGGGACGCCGTCTCTTCCACCCGGCGAGTGTTCTCGAAAGACGGAAACGGGGGGTGAGATCCGGAACGCAGCGCTCTCTGATTGGTCGCGTTCAGTAGCTATGTGTGGGGCGGGATCGACGCATGATCGACCATGATCGACCACGCGGGACGGCGTGATCGACAACCCCGTGAGGATCGAATCAGTGCCACGAGACTGACAGCAGGCACGTATAGCAGTCAGCCTCGCGGCCCAATTACATCGAGAATTAAATATGGTTCGATCCTTAACACCTTCCGCCTATTATACAAAATAATAATGAAATTTAGGCCCAGTTTGCACCAACGTCGCATAATATTTAACCTCAGCTCACTTTTACTCTTCGTCTCTTTCTTATTATGCTTTCTAAAAATCCGATAAAAAAATATACTATTCTGATCAATTTAGCATATCCTGAAAATATTCAATAAATAGACCGAATATTACTGATAAATTTCGAATATTGTTAAAATATCAGTAAAATAATATACTATTTTCATCAATTTAGCATATCCTGAAAATATTCGACAAATAGACCGAATATTACTGATAAATTTCGAATATTCTTAAAATATCAGTAAAATAATATACTGCAAAATACGTTATAGAGATATTATCAGTATATCTTGTATATCTATAGTATATTGAGTAGCAATTCAGTATATACGAATGATATCATGTGCTGTGTGGGATATTGTATAATAAAGTAATAATAAAATAAAAACCACAAAATTAACTACAATATGTTTGTTTCGCAACTTTATGATTTAGCCCAGTAAAATGACAAAATTTGGAGGAAATAATTCGAACAGGGCTGAAACTTTGTAAACAGGCTTGTTTTAGGGTACTATTTAACATATTAAAAGTCCCCATGTGTAGACGCTACGTTGCGGGCAGGGGAGGGTCCAAAAGGTTCAAAAAACCAGTTTTTTGCAAATAACTCGGAAAATATCAACTTTACGGAAATTTATGTAGATATAAAAATTGTAGCTTACAAAATTCCGCCCAATTTCGTTTTTGATTCAAGTCTGTACGACCAAATGGAGCAGAGATAGAATTTTTTTAAACACCGGTAGCTTTGCGACGCGACATTTTCGATAAAATGTCATTTTTGAGTGCATTTTGGAAAATAACTTTTTCTGATTGGTTGGAGGCAGTAATGTTATGTATTTTTCTTGAAGATATTTTAATTATCTTTAAAATGAGACGTCGTAGACCTTTTTTCATTGAAACGTTGATGAGTTACAGGCGTTTAAATATTGAAGAAAAAAATAAATTTTTGTTAAATTAACATTTTAGTCCAAAAATATGTGGATAATTTTCGATAAAATGTCATTTTTGAGTGCATTTTGGAAAATAACTTTTTCTGATTGGTTGGAGGCAGTAATGTTATGTATTTTTCTTGAAGATATTTTAATTATCTTTAAAATGAGACGTCGTAGACCTTTTTTCATTGAAACGTTGATGAGTTACAGGCGTTTAAATATTGAAGAAAAAAAAATAAATTTTTGTTAAATTAACATTTTAGTCCAAAAATATGTGGATAATAATTTTTCACCTTCTTTCATTACTTCATATATATATGAACGCATATATATATGCGCGACGCGCGTACGCGTTTTCGTTGCATCGCAAAACTACCGGTGTTTAAAAAAATTCTATCTCTGCTCCATTTGGTCGTACAGACTTGAATTAAAAATGAAATTGTGCGGAATTTTGTAAGCTACAATTTTTTTATCTACATAAATTTTCGTAAAGTTGATATTTTTCGAGTTATTTGCGAAAAACTGGTTTTTTGGACCTTTTGGACCCTCCCCTGCCCGCAACGTAGCGTCTACACATGGGGACTTTTAATATGTTAAATAGTACCCTAAAACAAGCCTGTTTACAAAGTTTCAGCCCTGTTCGAATTATTTCCTCCAAATCGACAAATTTCGAGTCATTTTACTGGGCTAGATTGAAGTGGCGAATTTATGGTATAAGTGGATGTAGTTGCGTGTGATTATAGTTTTATGATAACTATTTCATGCAGTGTTATAGCTATCAAGAAGATTATCATTACAAGATTTTTGAACACTTTAAAGATGTACCTGTTATAGACAAGTACAGTTAATAAGGAAGCATCAGGGTGAGAAGATCGTCACTGTCTACTGGATCATCGAAGTCAAGCAACACGGGCGCGGTTACTGTACTAGGATGGGTGACCGCCTTGAGAGCGACTATACGCACATGGCATGTAACGAAACAGTTAAAAAAGCTTTTTTTTTCTTAAGATAAGGAAAAAGAACATTTTTTTATAAACGTTTATCAAATAGACATTTTAACATTTTAATTTCATAAAAAACATTTCTAGAAATCGATATGTCGTACAATGGACCTATTTTTGCCGTCAATTGTTTGTGACATTAGACCGTCATTTTAACGTCATTATGCCGTCAGTTAGTGACGTCAGAAATGGTCAGTAAAGGACCAAAATTTGACGTCAAAATGACTTGTGTTTGCTACCTGGGAAGCCATTTACGATCAGAATATTTTCTTTGTCTATCTTGTTCTTGCTGAGAATGTATAAGATATCGTTTTCGCTTATTAAGACGATTGTAAGTTGTCTTTATAATGTTTTCGCTTATTAAGACGATACTTTTCTAAGTTGTCTTTATAATGTTTTCGCTTATTAAGACGATACTTTTGTAAGTTGTCTTTATAATGTTTTTGCTTATTAACCCATTAACGACGAAGATCGTTGATTTTTCAACATGTTTTTGAACCTCATTTTCATGCCTGTAACAGAGGAATAAATGGATCAACGTTAGTGTTCCTTATATTTTTGGGTGTGCTCTAACAGAATTTGGGCGTATTCTGTTCCGCTAAAATCCGTTTACCGACAGTCATCGGTGTCGTTAACGGTGTCGGCGCAGCTTTTACACGATATGAAAAACCTGCGCAACGACACTTATCGAACCGACAATTGTTGGTAGGCAGGAACGGAATACGGGCCCAGCTTTTCTATTCATCGCTGCACGCTCATTGGATATCGCGCGTCGTGCACGACGTTATCGCGCGCGCTGGTCTGCTCTATTGCTCACATCCACATGTCATATTTGGCCGATAATTAAGCCCCTTGCACAATAGGCGATAGCGATAGCGATAGCGACAACGACAAAGTTGCCGACAAAGGTATAGCTTTGTCGGCAACCTTGTCGCTGTTGCTATCGCTATCGCTATTGCCTATTGTGCAAGGGGCTTTAGAGGTTAAGTTTGTTTATACAGGTTTAATCTTTACAAAATTAAATAAAAATATAATAAATAGTGTGATAAACAGTAATACACTGCCTAATACAAGTTTGTTTATCAAATCATTTCCTTGGAAATACCATGTGGTATCAAGTAATTCTTATATGTATGTGTGTATACATACAGGGTGTCAAGTAATAAGCGGATCACTGCTCGTGGGCAGCTAGAGCGGGTAAAACTAAATCGTAAAGTCTTTTACTATTTTGTAAGTATTTCAATAATTAATGAGAAAATAATTAATAAAGATACGCGAATCAGGATGCGTTCGTGCGATTCGACGAGAAGGAGCAGCCCAATGTTTACGTTGCTAGGCCGCGGCGAGACATTGAGAGGAAATGTGTATGTATAACAAAAATTATCAAAACTATACATGAGTGACACTCATTGCCATTATTGTTTATAAAGCACTCCTCTCATAATCTTTCACTATGCACATAGTAATGTAAACGTTGAGCTGCTCCTTCTCGTCAAATCGTGCGGATGCACACTGATTAATTCTCTTATCTTTATTAATTAATTTCTCATTAATTATTGAGAAACTTACAGTACTATAAAGGACATTTTGCTTCAGTTTAATTCGTTCTTCCTGTCCACGAGAAGTGGTCCGCTTATTACCTACTAACACCCTGTATATACATGTTTATATAATTATAAATTTAAAATTATATATAAATAAAAATGATTAAAAATGCCAAGAAGATAGAGAAAATTATTTGTCATAATTGATCTCATATACTATTGTGTATAAGATTTAGATTGTGCCTAGTACATTTTCAACTATTTATATATTATAAAATATGCTTCTGCATAGCATAGAAATATATATACTGCTTTTAAAAGTATGAAATAAATAAATAATTAAAATTCCGCAACTGCAGCAAAAAATTAAGTAAACAAAAATATAATAAAAACAAAAAAATAAAAACTAAAAATTAATTAGTAAAAAACAGGTTAACAAAACTAAAAATTAAAAACTTAAAAAATTTAATAAAAACAAAAATTATAATAAGAAATAAAATACGAAAAACAAGAACTTAAAAAATTAATTCGTAAAAAAGGTGTTTTAAAAAAAAAATAGACTCCCGACTGTTGCCTAAAGTAAGTTAAACTATAATAAAAAAACAAAAAAATAAACGGTAAAAAAGACAGGTTTAAAAAGTTTGAAATAATAATAAATAAAAAACATTTTAAAAAGTTAAAAAAAAATAAAAAATACGAAAAGGTAAAATTTTCTAAAAATTTAATACATATATAATAAACAACTTTATTTTTAGATTATTATATAAATGTGCTATAATTAATTGCACATTTAAAAAGAGCTGTCGGGAGACGTCACGCTAAATTTTATACTTATTTGGCACATATATTGTACTTTATGTATATTTGTACATGTACATACACAGACACATAACACGCGCACGTATATTTTGTATTAATATTGTAAAATAGAAATAAATATGATTGAGAAATATTAGATTTGGCGTGACGTTTCCCGACAGCTCTTTTTAAATGTGAAATTAATTATAGCGTAAAAATAAAGTTTTTTATTATATGTATGTAGTCATTTATTGCATTTACCCGTAGGGTTTACAATCTAGTGATCTGATTGGCGTTTTGACGGGACGTACCCAACCCTGTACACATTACATTTCCCTCAACCCGACCTGACCATTGAACGGCCTTACATTTTCATTAAACCCCCTCCCCTCGTCTTCCATCCGGCCCTCATTCTCCTCATCCACTGCCTCCACCATCTCTCCGCCGTCCTTCCCTCTGCCGTTGTTCTTTCTCCTTTCTTCAGACACTCTCACTCCTCCGGCTCGCCACAATTTCTCTCCCTCTCGCTCCTCTTCGCTCTGAAACAAACAAACCAAAACCTCCCTCTTACCTCACCTCTCATCTTATCCTCCCTTTCTATCCCTCTGCTTATCCCCCTCTTCCTCCTCCGGTTTCGTTCCCCTCCTCCTCCTTCCTTCCTTTCTTTGCTCTTTCCTTTGGGCCTACTGCTTCTTCTTCACCTCTTCCTCCTCCTCCTCCGACTCCATCAGGAGCTTCTCCTCCATCTCCTTAGTGATCTCCTCCTCCACTGTCGGCCTCACGCTCCTGTTTTCCTCCATTCTCCTTTCTACTTTCCTTGCTTTCTCCTCTCTTTCCTTTGCCCTCCTCTCTACTGACCTATCATCATCCATCTTCGCCCTTAACCTGAACCCTGCCTTTCTCCTTGCTTCCATAACTCTTCTCTTGTCCTCCCTCTTTGCCTAACTTCACCAGGATCGTCAGCCAATTCCCTCTCTGCCCCACCACGATCACCTCCCTTACCTCAGCCTTCACCTTTCTCCTTACTCGTTCTCCCCTCTTTCGCCTTCTCACCCTCTCTCTCTCTCTCTCTCTCTCTCTCTCTCTCTCTCTCTCTCTCTCCCTCTCTCTATCTCTCTCTCCCTCTCTCTCTCTCCCTCTTGTCTACGCTGTCGGCCCCCAGTCCTCTCCACAGCCCTCGACTCTCGACTCGCATCGATCGTTCGATCGCTCGATCGATCGATCCGTCTCGCCGACTTCCAGCTCTCTTCCTCATCAGTCGCACCACCATTAGCAGCTGCGTCTCGCGTCATATCGATCGATCGCCCGATCGATACTCCATGTTATGACTCGACGCTCGACCCCCTCATCTCGTAACATGGTCTGCCGACTATCCGCTTCCCCTGCCTCCTCTCGTCCCTCCGAGTATGCTCACCCTCCCGGCCGTTCCGGCGCCTCCACGCCGTCACGCCCGGCAAGTCGGCCTCCTCGGCGCACCTCCAACTTCTCTCCTCTCCTTTCTCTTCCTTCTTCTCCCGTCTTGGGCCTTACTCCTCTCTCTGCCCCTCCCTCCAAAATCACACCGTCATCCTAACCTCTTCCTTCCTGGCCTCCCTTTCTTCAGTGGTTTCTTGACGTCCCTCTTCATTCTCACCCTCACCTCCACTCACTCGACCTCCTTTCAACCTCCTTCCCGCCTTTGTTTGACCCTCCACCCTCGCTCAACCCCACAACACCCTTTATCAACACCCAAACTTCCCCTGCTACTATCCGTGTGCTCCCCCGCCGAGGGTTACGGGGGAACTCCCCATAAAGTTTTTTATTATATATGTATTAAATTTTTAGAAAATTTTACCTTTTCGTATTTTTTATTTTTTTTAACTTTTTAAAATGTTTTTTATTTATTATTATTTTAAATTTTTTAAACCTGTCTTTTTTACCGTTTAATTTTTTAATTTTTGTTTTTTTTTAATTATAGTTTAACTTACTTTAGGCAGCAGTGTCGGGAGTCTATTTTTTTTTAAAACTAACCTTTTTTACCAATTAATTTATATATCTATAGAGATATCCTTATGTTATAAATGTGCTATTTATATAGGTATCGTAAAACATTTATGCACATTTATATAATAATCTAAAATTTTATAATTTTGCTTGCAACATATAATGCGACATTTTATTTCAAATTCTTTTTATATTTAGAATATTATAATAAAACTCTACAGACGTCGAATAATATATGTAAATCAATATTATATCTTATCTGCTCAACGATATTGTAAAATGTCAAATTATCGAAATCTATGTCCATTGTTATAGATACGAATATATATATATATATATATATATATATATATATATATATATATATATGTATATAAACAATTATTAAAAAATGCCAATATAAAACGCTGTTATGTAATAGTTTAACGAAATTATTTGATGAAAATGTATTACATAATTTTATTTTATCATTCAAATTAATATAAAAATAATGTATATTTTAAAATTCTAGTATTTAAAATTATTTAAGGAGGAACACTACTGGTGAACGTCTGAAAACATGGGGTAATTTTGGGAATTTTTTGCAAACAAATGAAAAACAATATGGAAGTACGGTTTTAGGCCTTTAATATGTATAGTTTAAGGTACACAAAAATTGTATTAAGATATGATTTCGTTAGAAAATAGCGGCGCTGCAGTTTCGAACGTCAGACTTTTCACGCGGCTTGCAGCAGAAGTTTCGTACACTTTTGCTAAGGACAAAAAGTAAAATTTTTTCATAATCTACATTAAATTTGCTAGAGAAGTACACACGTATATGTTAAAATATTGTATAAAAATGGCAAGCAAACTTGCGTTTTTACCCGAAAAAACTGACTGAAAACTATTTTTATAAAAAAGTAGTTAACCGATCGCAAAAATTGTGTGTACTTCTCTAGAGAATTTAGTTCTAAAGTTACAGTAAAAATTTCAAGTCAATCGGACAAAATTTGTTCGAGTTATGCTGCAAGCCGCGGAGAAAAGTCCGGTCTGACGTTCGGAGCTGCAGCGCCGCCATTTTCTAACGAAATCATATCTTAATACAATTTTTGTGTACCTTGAACTATTACATGTTAAAGGCCTAAAACCGTACTTCCATATCGTTTTTCATTTGGTTGCAAAAAATTCCCAAAATTACCCCATGTTTTCAGACGTTCACAGTAGTGTTTCCCCTTAAATCCTAAAAATTATGTTGGACAAATTATGAATTATGAAGAACGTTTCAATAATATTTTAATGTGTAATATACAACCAACATTACATACGTTAAATAAGTTTATTCTCTTTTTATAATATATACCTACTTATAATTTGTATATTTATGTTATTAAACATGAATTATATCTGATTACAATATTATTGTCTCATATGTCTCATAGGTCGGTGGACTGTCTGTTTTCCAAAATGCTATGAACTTTTGATAAATTATCTCTCATTTTGACTAGCATTTCTTCTCTAGCCTGTAAATGCTTTTGTATATCGATCATATGTTGTTCGGCAAATGCTTTTATCTGTAACATAAAATAATATTTTATAATTGCAAATAACGACCATAAAGGAACAAACTATATACATATATGTGAATGTTAAATAATAATATTATCTAACCTTGTTAATTTGATCTTCCCTGAAACTTTTCATGATTATATCGTCAAGAAGAAATAAAATATTGATAAACTGACTGTAAAATATATTACAAAATAGTTTTATTATTATTAAATATGATTGCATTAATATATATTTTAGGAGATAAATATTGGTGTAATTTTCATGAGCAGAAAGTATTTATATATTTAAATTGTTCTGTTTTATATTAATATAATTATGTTGTAATGATTCTATTACCCACAATATACAATTTAAATAATCTTAAGTAACACAACATAATTGTACTTACTGTTCAGTAAATTTCTCGTAATTATTAATGAAAAATTCAATTGCTGTATCTACATTTGGCAAATCAGTGATCATGTTATAGAAGAGAATTCTATAATAGTCCATATCATCAGAAAGAGAATTTAAATGCTTTTCGATGATGTGCGAATTCTCCGAACAACCAAGAAACATATGAGATTCTGATGTTCCCTGTTGATGTTCTACTTGTAAAAACTGATCCCAGACAGACTCATTTGCCTTCATCAGGCCAAAGCAAAACATGAACTTCTGATTGGGTAATGGTCTAATATTGAAATTAGAATAATAAAAAATTATTTGGTTAAATATTTATACATTAAGAAATATATAAATGTCATTTTATATTATTGTTTTCTAATAGAATGTAATGCAGCTATAAAAAATTATTATTATTTAATTAAATGCTTTTAATTTGCTTAGCAGATTAAATTATAATTTACGTAATCTCTTTGCTTAATAAAATAGTTATATTCCAGTCGAAATTGAATAGTATTAATAACTATATGTATATGTTAATTCATAAACAACGTTATTATGCAAAATATACGTTAAATCAATAGAATTAATATTATATATCGCTCAAAATCGAACAAAAATTCATAGACAAAAGTTCGTTGGATTAAATATCTAAAAGTAATGATTCAGAATCTGATAGTATTTTATGAATAAATTGTTTTTCTGTTACTGGTTGCATGAAAATTGGCATTGCTATCGTACATTTGATAATTTCAAATAAAACAATTTTTCTCAAACGCATGTATCTTATTTTAATATAACTTACCGGTTTGCGATTGGGTTTTCCACATATGCAAGTAATTTAGCAGTGATTTTTGCTGGACATTTAACAGGTTCATATGTACATACATGACGATACAGAATGGTTTTAATATTTGCAGTTAAAAGATCATCATCAGGATTCTCTTCAAAATCAATATTCTCCAATAGTTTATGCATCAAGTTGGATAAATATGGCTAAAAGAAATATTTTATAGCAATTAAGCAACTTACAAATTAAAGATGTGTTTTGAAATATCTTTTCTTTATCTTGCTTTCTTCCTAATGTTACAATTAACAATTTTTTAAATGGTAGAATTAACAACAACACATTTCATTGAATTAAAGAGTATAAAAATCCTAATTTTTCTTTATTAAAAGTTTATCAAATCAAATTATTTATTTTCAGTAATATCGTGATCGATTGTTATAGTATAGTTATAAGATATTTTACCTTAATGATCGTTGCTGCTTCAGGTAATTGCAAGTAGTGATCTAATTTCTGAATAATTTTGAATGCTGTGTACCATGGTGCGGCATCAGTTTCGCGCGACAAATAATTTATAATTTCAATGAAAGTAGCGAGATCAAGCCGTTCGTTCACCATCATGTAATAAGCATCATTGAAAATTTGTACACGGTTCAGAACTGGGATCTTGTCATAGTTGTCAGAATTAAGAAAGGCAGCGATTCGTTTCCAATTGTTTGTATTGTAATTTACACGATAAAATCCTTTTTAAGAATAAAAACATAAATAATTGATTAACCAAATAATCTATTTAATATTTTGAAACTAATCTATAATGTATTTCCATTACTCAACAATCTTTTTTAATAATAATTAAAAAACGATGCATGTAGTTTAAAATAACAAAAAGTTAACAAATATATTATAATAAAATGTGTTTACCTGTTAGATGTTTATTTACAATAATCCAGTCGTTAGTGTCTACTCCTTCGATTTTCACATTCACATCGTGTGGCTTTAGCCAATGAGTGGCCAATGTAGACGAAAAGTCCAAGTTACTTTGCGTTGCAAAGTTTAAAGGTATCCACCATGCCTCATTCTCGTTATTATCATCGATTGTCCGGTGTTTAATTATTTCTTGGCTTATTCTAATTTCGCCTGTAGCATAATCTCGATTGACCGTAACGAGAGGATACCTTGCCTGGTCGAACCAAGTATCCATTACTTCTTTCACTTTAAAATCGTCATGCGGTACATCTGACTCATCGAGGGCGTCTTGCAATGCTTTCCATAAATCATCTGGGGTAGCGCTGCTATATTCACTGGAAAGCAATAACATGATTTGCGTGTATTTCAAAATTGTTGATACTTTTAACATCTAATTTGTTATAGATTAATTTTTTTTACATAAAAGAAAAGATTATAATTAAATAATAAATGTTTCAAAATTTTGGTGTTACTAACTGTTTTTGAAGATATCGTATCAAACCGTTTCGAAACACATCTTCTCTCAAAAAATGCGATGCCATTCGCAACAAAAAAGCAGCTGAAAGGTGAAAAGCAGAATATATGTTAAAATATAAATTATATACATATTTTTTAGAAAAGCAAATTAATACACAGTATAAAGTAAAATAATATTTATATTCATTTATATTTTCAGTCTAAACTTATTGTTATAATTTTATTTTAAGTATTTAACAATTAAATAGATTACTTGACTTAAACAAATTTTTATGTTACACATGTATTTTTTATAGTTTTAATATAAATATATAGATCTCTTTACTTTATTCCATTGCATTTAAGTTATAAAATAAGATTTTCTGTTTGCAAAAATATTATTGTAACAATTTTATAACTATTTTTATACTTAAGTAATATAATAATCAATGTTTAAAAATTTTTTGCCTTTTATATACGTGTTGATAGAATACACATCACGAACATTATGATGACTAGTAATGTTTATGTGAATCGGCTCAGAAGAAAATGAATCTTCATTTAGCATAGATAGCATAGATAGCATATATTTTTCATCAATGACATTCGCTACGATAAAATCCATCAATCGCTTTTCTCTGAGAACCTGAGAAAACCAATATTATAAAAAAATGACTGTATATGTATGTTCCAATTATACAATTTGCTGGTACCTTGTCAGTAATATAGTATTTCAGATAAGTTGATATGCCTTCGCTTAACCAAAGATACTTCCACCAAATTGGGCTAACTAAATTTCCGAACCATTGATGCGCTAATTCGTGAGTGATTGTCATAACATCATGTATTTTATTGCTAATCGGATATGAGTTCTTGTTTTCAAGTATGCCCTGTCTTCAAATTTTAACGTACAAATAGATAATATATATTAAAAAAGAAATTCCATAATGTATTTGTTATACTATTATAATGTAAGCCAATAAATAATTGTCAAGAATATTTTGTGATATATTGTGCCTGCAGATATTATATTTCTTTATCTTTTCCTTCTTTTAATTAAACATTTTTTGATTATCGGATAATTAAAGTATTTATTTTGATAATCGTAAAAGTCCAATATAGATAAAGAGATTGAGAGTGTGTGTGTTGCGTGTGTGTGCGTGTGTGTGCGTGTGTGTGCGTGTGTGTGTCTTTATAAAATATAATCAATAATATTATATTTATAAAAATTAATATAATTATAAAAATTAATTTTTTGTGCGCTAATTTTGATTTAAACGACTTAATTAATATATAGCTAAATTACTATGTGTAATGTGGAATTAAGAAATCTCCCCCACTCGCACTGTGCACTCTGACTATAATTACATAAACGTTTATTTTTATAATTAAGGATTCGGAATTATTTTCCTTAATGAAAAATATATTTGTACTCACTTATAGACGATCACGCCCCAGTTCTCAGTGGCTCTACTTGAATAATGTGGAATGCTAACATGATCCATTTTCGGCACACGAACAGTGCTATTGGTGAATTCTTCTAGCTTCTGTGTTGCCTTCTCGATAATATCGAGAGAATGTGCGACATAAGGAAGAAGGTGTTTTGGGGCCCATATTTTAATGGTGCCATCCAAATTCGAGATGTAATCATAATCAGCGATCACAAATCCTAATAAGTTGGTAGACATGATAGGAGTTGCCTCGAAGTATGTCCATAATTTTCCGTCGACCGCATCGATTTCCGATCGCGTGGACGGCATATTCGATAACGCTGTGTAATTAGGATAGTGCTTTATGGAAAATTTGAAGGTCGCTTTTATGGCAGGTTCGTCCCAACACGGAAACGCTTGTCGCGCAGAGGTTGGTTGAAAATGTGTTGCTGCTAGCCATCTGTAAATTTGTTATAGTTTGCTTCAATTTATGAACATAAGATCTCTGTGTTGATGTATAAATTTATTATGCAGTTATATCGCGAGAAAGCGATCCCAGTCAGAAATGATTGGTCGAATCGACGTCGATTCGACGTCGATGCGTCGATGAATGGTCGATGTCGATGACTAGTCGATATTTTTGTCATTTTCGACCTCATTATAAAGATTGTTTTTATGTTAATTGCAAATTGCAAATATATATTTTTATAAGAGACATATAATGTAACTGTGGCGGATTTGTCATACGCAGTACAATGGTCGATGTCGATGACTGGTCGATATTTTTGTTATTTTCGACCTTATTATAAAGATTGTTTTTATGTTAATTGAGCAATTGCAAATATTTTTATAAGATTTCTATTGTCTTTCGATTAATTCTATATCCACGCAAAGTCGAAAAGCAAAGTACATATACATCCTTTTCATTATTAGCAATAAAGTCATGTGCGTGCGTGTAATACCGACGTGACCGCCATGCATTTGATACAGTCCTTTATATATATCCACAATAAAATTCGTATACGGGATCTATTCTTGATCTATTAAACTGCGTAGATTATAGTACTGAAAATTTATTGTTTACATATTACGTATAAATTTCCAGTACTAGCAGTATATCGGAACACGGGTAAAATATCGCAAATTGATGCCATTATTTGAGCTTAACGAATTATTACATTATACTGAAATATGACACTTTTCACATTATAATAACATTTACAAAGATAAGGTTTATGAAATGTATTATTAAGCATCACTAAGCATTTTCAATATGCATACATATTAAAAATTCTCATAATATCTCATATAATAATATTTTTAAGAATTTGAATATTTTTTAATAGAAATATTTACAAATTACTAACTTCAAACTTCTTCAGATTTTCTAAGTTTTCTTCGGAATGTTTTATATAGAATGAAAAATCTTAGAATATTTTAGAATTCACATACATAAAGATTTTTAGAAAATATATATAAATAGGTATGTGGAATAGGTTTCTCAGCATTTCTAAAAAGTGTTTCAATTGATACAAAAAATTTTTAAAACGTTATAAATTATAAAAAAAATTTGAAAAATTCTGAAATTTATATAGAAATTCTGTGAAAAATTATGTGATGAATTGTAATAAGAAAAATTTTCACCAGGATATTCAAATCATATTGTTATTCAAATCATATTGTTAAATATATGGCACATATATTTTTGAAGAGTTAATTAAAATGGCATTATTTTATTTCATCATTATGTAGATACTTTAATGAAGACAACGATTTTATTTGTACATGCAAGTATATTTTTGCAGTTGGATCTTTTACGCTATGTACATAAAAAGTTCTCATGTTCCTGCACTTCGCAAATAGATTTAAATCACAGGTCGCGGGAACGCTGCGCTGCAAGAAGCGACGCGGTAGCCATTAAAGTTCTGGTTCTTACGGAAAAGCAGCATGGCGATTGGCTACATACCGCGTCGCTTCTTGCTGCGCGGCAAGCGTTTCCGCGTCCGTGCAGATGCCATCACTGATTCGCGCGCATGCGTCTCCCACTTGTTTCATTAATCTCAACGCGGGCTGCTCTTTGTCACTCATCATAATTAAGCAAAGGAACTATATATACTTATTATAAAATTCTGTGGATCATAAAGGAGGAAAGCGGTCCAGTTATTGTTTACTCAGCATATATCCCTAACCTGTTTGTGGAAGTTTGTGGGGCTGAGAGGTCTTGTGTTTTGTGACCGAGACATTCCCGGCCCTTACGCGGGCTGAAGAGACGAGAAGATTACTTATTATAAAATTCTGTGGATCATAAAGGAGGAAAGCGGTCCAGTTATTGTTTACTCAGCATATATCCCTAATCTGTTTGTGGAAGTTTGTGGGGCTGTGAGGTCTTGTGTTTTGTGACCGAGACGTTCCCGGCCCTTACGCGGGCTGAAGAGACGAGAAGATTAATAATACATCAGATGTATTATTATGTAATATAATCATGGAGAATAGTAATCAGAAATCCGTAAGTATCTCCTCTCTCTCTTTCTCTCCTCTCTCTCTCTCTCTCTCTCTCTCTCTCTCTCTCTCTCTCTCTCTCTCAACTTTCATCCATTGCAATACTTTTTTTAATGTGCTTTGAGATTTGATTGCAATATGCAAATACCAACAAACCCTGCAAATACCAATATCTGCAAATACCATTATCTGCAAATACCAACAAACCCTGATGAAGATCATGAATCACAATTATCCAAATCTTCTGAAACTGTCACATTAAAGAGGCAAGATAATGATGCTGAATCACAATTATCCGATTCTTCTGAAACTGTCACATTTGAGAGGCAAGATAATAATAATGCTGGATCTGTCATAGTTCCACCGAAAAATTATGGAAAAAAAAAAAATCTTTTAGCTCTCATAAATCATTTTCTAATAACAGTCAACTGAAAAGTCCTGGAAAGTCTTACTCTCAAGTATCAATGTCTAACTATCAGTCTGAAAGTTGTATGAAGTCCTGTAGCTCTAAGCTATCATCAGTGTCTAATAATCAGCTTATAAATTCGACAAAATCTATTGAATCTCAATTGTCACAGTTTAACAATCATAAAAGTTCCAAGAAGTTTCATAGACGTGAATTATTTTTGTCTCCAACGAAATCTGCTAGTGACAATGGTGAGTTGTTAAGAATTAGTTTTTCCTACTTTTTCTTATAGATTAGTATGTGCTGTTATAAAATTTTTAATTTTATTTTAATTTAATAAATAAGTTAATTTGTATTTTACTTTAATAAATAAATTTTACTTTAAATCATAATGACATGATAGTTACATGTTAGTTGTAGATAGATTTACTGTTACATAGATAATATTTTTAATATTTTTCTTTTTCCTGAAAATTTGGCTATATTCCTTAAAAATCTAAGAGACATGAAAAACGTGTTTTGAATTTTTATGTCAATATATTTCTAGGAGAATTAAATCTGTTCCGAACAGTTGTGACATGTTCCTTGTTAGTGATTTTATTAAAATTTTTATATACTTGATATAAACTTATTCTTGATTCGATCTATTTAGAATCTGTGATTATTTATGCTTTATTATTTAAGTAGAACCCTTTGAAAAGAACCCACTTTGTGATTGAACAAAATATTCAAACATATTTTTACTAACAACACAGCAAACTAATCAGCAATTATCACATTAGTTTATTATTTACTATTTTCTTTTTCTTCAGATTCTTTTTCTTCATCAAATAATACAGCTCTTCTACACCTCTTATTGAAAGAAATTAAAGAAATAAAGAAGAAGGCAGCAGTTGAGAGACAGGAAATAAATTTGAAAGTAGACAAAATTATGACCTTCCAGTGTAATCTTTCACGTTTTCTCCTTCCAAATGAAGAAAGGCATACCCATCCTGATAACATGCCATCATATCCTATAAAAAGTGATGAAGAAATGAAACTTTCTGAGGAATACCTCAAGACTAATGAAAATTTCCGTATTTTAGTAAATATTTTTCTATCTTGTTTTGCTTTTTTGTTTTAATTTTGACTTCAGCAGTAGCTGATTTGAGCAGAGAAAGCAATTTAATAAGAGTTATGTGCTGATTGGATTATATTTTTAGCTCTACAAGAATAATTAATTCTATGAATTGTAGTTAATTCAAATCTAAAATTATAATCCAAACAGCACAAAACTCTTATTTACACCATGCCAAACTAATTTTATGTCATTTGTCTTCTAGCCGCAGGGGTCACCGGTGATCGACCCACTCAGTATGTTCATTATAGTTGTGTTCTATAATAATTACATAACGGCCTGAAAGATCGAAAGTTCAGGGTCACCGGTGACCTACGTGACGTAAAATGTGTTAAGCTGCTTTTTGTACTGAACTCAGCCAGTGATGTCTATCTTTTATTTTTAAGGTACATTATTTTGTACAACTGAAAGTTAAAGCTAAAGAGGAGTGTAAAGTAAAAGATAATGAAGTATTATATGCAGTTATGGCTGCAGCTATTACTAATTCTCTTGCGTGTAAATATAATTTTCGAGGCGATGGCAACCAAAAGAAACCCTTTTGCAAATTATTATTATGGGAAGTGATTATAGGTGAGTACATATTGAATATTCGTATATATGTGTTTTACAGGAGTAAGATACTTTTCCCTTAAACATTTCTTGCTTGTGTTCAGCAATCTTATCTAAAATATTATTTTGTTTTTAGGTGCAATTCATAACAAGAGACCTAATGTAACTGTGGCAGATTTGTCATCATATGCAGGACAATGGTTGAAGAATGCTCCATATAGAAAACAAGAGGATGGAAGTTATGGGAAACGCGATATTAAGAAGTCTAAGGAGACGTCTAAGGAGGACAAGTCTAATGAGAAGTCATCCTCATAAATGTTTTTATTTCGTTTATTTGGTAAGAAATATATTCATATAGTTTTGTTCATATATATACTTATAAGAGGAACTGTCGAATAATCTCTCCTATAACATCTGCAAGGCCGCACAGATGTACTACGCGCAGAACAAATATCTGCCGGCGTACATTGTCATTTATCGCGACGGTGTCGGTGAGGGTCAGATCGCGCAAGTGATGGACCGTGAAGTTGGACGGATAACGAAGAGGCTCGACGAGTTGTATGGCGGTCCGAACAAATACAAGATAGCTTTTATAATCGTGACGAAGCGGCTGAACACGCGATTCTTTTGCAACAACGATAATCCGGACCCAGGCACGATTGTTGACGACGTCATTACAAGCCCGATCAAGTACGATTTCTTCTTCGTATCGTAGAAGGTGCGACAAGGCACGGTAACGCCTACCGCGTACAATGTCATTTACGACACCCTCGGCTTAGACCCCGACAAGATAAACGTATGACGTACAAACTGATCCATATATGTATTACAATTGTTCAAACACCGTTAGAGTACCGGCACCCTGCCACTATATGCTCACAAGCTGGCGTTCCTGGTGAGTAAGTTCATTCACCGGGCGCCGAACTCGCAACTACAAAACACGTTGTACTTTTTGTAATCTCGCATTTGGTATAGTATTATTATACTATTTCATTCTTTTTTTCAGTTTTGTACGTATTATCTCTTTACTTTTCTTTTATTACATTTAAGGCAGACTATACTTACAGGAGCGAGGTTTTATTTTTATGATAATTAAGATCTCGGAGGGGTTGGGACTCTAAAAGAAAAAACCAAGTGTAATAGTACTTTTATTACTCTTGAAATAACGCTGCTATGAAATAATACTTTATGATAAAAAGTAATTTTTTTTACATTAACATTAATATAAAACATTATTTGGAAAAGAAGTTAAATAAGCACGAAACTGGAATGTAATTGGTATCTATCGATAGCTATTTTAGCGCCCTGACTTCTCGGACAATTTTTAAGTCTCCGCGTTGTAATATTGAATTATTATATAAGAATCATTTATTTGTCATAATATCATGATTGAATGATATTCAATACGACTGCAGTAACTTGAGGTTACAGGGTTCCATCGCATTATTATCGAATTATCGATAATAAATTTTCCGCGATTTGATGTGATATCAATACTTGTTCCTAAGAGAGCCATTCCATGTTACCTCTGTATGTCGTTGTAATCATTGATTTCGGAATCTTTTTCTTTCATTTTTTGGACGCAATGCTACGTTCGAGCAAATAAAACTGATCTATTATGTTAGTTACCATGATCCATGGTAGGAATTTTAGTTTCACCTTTTGTATACCAAAGTTACATTTATAAACTGTATTTCTTCCGATTTCAGACTTTATAATGTAAAGAGATGATTTATAAGACATACATATAAGATATACGTTTATATTGGTTTTATATATATATATATATATATATATATATATATATATATATATATATATAAGTATATATTAATTTGTGATATTCGCAGTAATAAATAGCATTAATTAGTTTCGATCTGTACTCAAGTTTACTTTAATTAACAACTATTAATCCGATATTCCTGTTCATCCCTCTAACAGACCTATGCTAAAATTGCTTAACAGACCTTTGCTAAAATTGTATAAACAGCAAATAATAGGACCACTATATTTCCAACGTCTGTTAACTCTAAATAACCGATCGTTAACTTTTCAGAATAGCCAGCAATCGAAGTTGGCTATTCTGAACTCCAATTGGCTATTCTGAAAAGTTAACGGTCGATTAGAGTTAACAAACGTTGGAAATAGTGGCCCTTAATTAATAATAAGTATTAATATCGAATCGACATCAAATCGACGTCAAATCGACTTGTCGATGACTAGTCGAAATTTAAGCCCATTTTTAGGTCGAATCGACTACAAATTTCGACCGTCGATCGACCAGTATCATCGACGTCGAATCGACGTCGATTCGACCAATCATTTCTGGCTGGGGATAGGTCTTGTGGTAATTGGCTAATTAGAGACAGGCGAAATTAAATATTTATAAATTATTAATAATTTAAATCACTTTTTAGAACAATTACTTACACCTCGTTTCCATTTTCGTCGGTATAAAAACTTCTGTAAAATCCATGTGGCTCCGTGTGCGGGAGTATCACGCCTGTGAAATTAATATGCAGCGTGTAAGCTCCAATATCCAGCGACTCCTCAAATCGTAGAGTCAAAATTTGTGTTTGTCCATTATATTCATGCTGCTTTGGGGCATACTCCAATTTAGAATTCTCGTCGTCTACGCCTTTGCGAGTTATCTTCGTCAGGGATTCGTCTATTGTGAGTTTTACGGTGTGCAGTGCGATAGCGTTCGTCGGTTCGCGCACTTCGATATCGATGCTCGTTTCGCCATTAGTGGTGAAATTACCATCTACAATATGAGGTATTAACTTTACATCGTAATGAATAGGTACGACGTACTTTGGTAGACGAAATTGATTCTCCTCGGAATCTTCCACTGCTTTATTATCCGTTGCTTCGTTATCTTGAAGAGGAACGCCTTGACTGACGACAAATAATAAGATTACTGTCAACAGACTCTTGACGATCGCCATAACGTAATTACAAATGCAACGATTCTGAGCGTTTATTTCTAAAAGACTGATAAAACGGTCATCTGCTCGCATATAACATTTGGAACGTTGCGACATTGTATTTATATGCCATATATATGCTTAGTTATGAGAAAATATCTTTAAAAGATATTATCGCTTGACTGTGTTGCTACAGTTCCTGCATAGGTCATCAACTGTGCTATTTTTAATTTGCCTTTTAGAATAGCATCTTTCAAGTGGATAGTATAAAAAAGATATATCTAAAGATGAAAGTAAATATATAAGTAACTCTCGTTGAAAAAATACAACAGAGGTTAAATTATATTAATTATTTGAAATAATTAATAATGCAGAGAACATAATTATTAAAAATAAAATAATAATAATAATAATAATAATAATAATAATAATAATAATAATAATTCGGCAGAAGGAGTGTTAGTGTGTATGTGTAGGGGTCCCCTGTAGGAAAGTCCAACCAAGTCCCCGCGAAGGGGAAGGAGGGCTCAGTATGTGAAGGATCACCTATGGCCAGGTCGGGTAGAGTAGGTGAAGTTTTTGTAAAGGGTTGGGTACGTCTCTACAAAACGCCATTTCTGTAATTCTCTGAAATTAGAAATAAATTATACTACTACTAATAATAATTCGACAGCAATCTTATAAAAAAGTTATTTTTTAAGCAACATGTCTTTGCCTTAAAAATCATCTAATTAATCTAATTAAATCGTTTTTCTGTACTATATAAAGGAAATATTATTAAAAAATAATATATTATTTAGATATTATTTATCGTGCGTGTCCATAAATTTTAAATATTACTAATTTTTTTTAATTAGTAGGAGTATTATTTGATCTAATGTAGATCTGATATTATAATATATTTGATCAAAAATATATTACACAAGTCAAATATTTTATTGTTATAATTTATGTTCTTTAAAATAAAATAATGCTTTAAAATAAAAACTCAAAAAAATTTTGAGTAAAGCGATTTTTAGTAAAGTTTTTAGTTAACAAAAAAATATTTTCTTAAAATATGTTAAATTATTTATTAATATCTTTAATATCTTTAATATCTTTATAGAGTAACGTCATCTAAATGATAATTATGTTAACGTTTGAACAGACTGTTATGAATATCGATTTGCATTTACACGACATTTTTGTATACTTTTGTTTTTAAGGCAATGCTGGGAGTCGTCTGCTTTTTTACCGACAAAATGTAATTTTCACGTGCGTAATTTTTTATTCGTTCTATAAAATTATAAATCCATTTCTAAGAAAAAAAATTATAAAAGTATATAATTTTTAATAAAGATTTTTTTCTTTTATAACGTAAAGTTGACTCATCCCTTCTCCGTTTACATGATTTATACTTTAATCCTGAAAAAAGGATTTGTAATTTTAAAACCAATAAAAAATGGCACGTACGCGAAAATTAGATTCTGTCGGTAACTCCAGCAACGCCTTAAAGAATTGATTTTCATCAGAAATGCCTGCTTCTCATAGTCGGTATTCTTCTTTTATCTGTTATCTATGTACTTGTTTATATAAAGTGTTTAACGTCGCGAATAACAACCAGTAATTTTTTTTGCTGACTCTCGATGTAAGGTAAACACTTGCGATAATCTCTGTTAACCTCTATGTATAATATAAGTGCAAATGTGGAGTTGCATTCAGCACAATATAATACTTCTTACTATATATATTACGATACTATATGTATATTACGATAATGAGATATCTCAACCGATATTGACAAGGAAATATAATAAAAATATATATAAAACTTAATTACTTACAATTAGTTGTGACTTTTCCAGCAAAGTGATTAAGTGTTTGTTAAAAAATACATAAATCCGAAATAAGATAAAAATTTAATGGATACAGCTCTTTATATATTACTAGCTTTTAAGTCCGCGCTACGCGCGGAAGTACATTATATAGTTCGGTGCTTATATGTCAATCAAATAGAAAATTAATAGCAGATTAACTCAAGTATTCCAAGTATGAACATTTAGACGCAACAAACTTATTTTAAAATTATTTATCCATTATACTAACCTTTGTTGTGCACTCTGGGGTAGAAAATACCCCAGCGTATTTTCAAACGCGTTTTTCTAATACGTACAATGCGAATAGGGACCTGTGCTGCCATCTACCTGTAGTCTAGGAGTAACACTTCAAGATCCTATACATAGTTTTGCCCGCCGGGCTTTAATCTGCTCTTGGCAGTGGTGAAGAAGTTGACGTTCCGAAATTCTGGATATACTTTTTTCAACTCCGCTATAAACTAATATTTTTCCTTGAAAGTGTAGTATTTCAAGAAAGTAATCCCGCAAAAATTATTTAAAAATATTAAAAATTGAATTTTTTATGCATTTTTTAGTGAAAAGTCCATTTTTCGGTTGTTTTAGTTAACATATCATTTATAATTTTTTTATGTTGCAAAATATTAATGAAACCTATTAGACCTTATTTTGGAAGCTTCGAACAATAGCCAGCAATTTTGTTTGAGTCAAAATAACGAATTGTACGTCTGTAATAAACGTTTTAAGTGACTGGGGTATGATATACCCCCTGTGCATAATACGTAATTTTGAAGAGTGCACAACAAAGGCTAAATCGAACGAATCACCGTCTTTCTTTTATATCATCCACAGCAGGTGAAATATATACACACATTTTTTTAAAATGTGATTTTTCGATGTTTTAATATATTCTGAACACATTGGTATACAAAACTGAAAAAAATGGTACCGGTTTCCAGAAAATTGTTCTATTAATAAAAAATTAAACCCAGTGTTGCCATCCTCAAAAAATTAGCAAAATTTTTGGACCGGTTTCAAAAAAATCAACAGATCGGTACATTAGTGAAAAATTAAACCCATCGTCGCCATCCCCGAAAAATCAGTCTATGGGTGCATTTCGAATTGCGCATGAAGCGCGTAGACTGCATGGAAAGTCGTTCCGATTTAACCAATGCGCGCATTGGAAGCGCTTTGGTAGTGCCGAGGATTCCCTAGATGGTACTAACCGTACTGAATTCTTAGCACTTCTCCCAGCGCATTGACTGCTTCTATTTCGACTTGAGGCAGTTGATGCGTCTGATGCGTTTATGCGGTCTATGCGCTTCTTGCGTAATTCGGAACGAACAACGGACCGTATTGACCTCTGACAAGAGGCAGGGAATTTGTAATGATATTAGCCGACTGACACTTTTTTTTAAATTAGGTGTGAAATCGATTGTATTTTGTTTGTAGATTATTGTAGTGCATTTATTTTCGTTTGTTAGTTCATAATTAATTTTTGATTAAATATTTAGTGTCAGTCGTCGGCTATAACATATATTATATGATACATCAACATATTATAAAATAAAAGAAGTTCGTTTGTAGTTAATTGTATTTTGTTTGTAGAGTTTTGTAGTCTCTTTAAATTGTTTATAATTAATAAATACATTTGTTGAACTATGTAGCAGAGGGCAACAGCTATCGTTAATTTTGATTGTCGGATAGCTACACAGTTAGACAAATGTATTTATTAATTATAAACAATTTAAAGAGACTACAAAACTTTTTAACTTTACTACAAAGCTCTACAAACAAAATACAATTAACTACAAACGAGCTTGTTTTATTTTATAATTTATTTTATATATTGATGTATCATATGATGTTAGCCGACGTGCGACTGACACTTTAAATATTTAATTAAAATATAATTATGGACTAACAAACGAAAATGAATGCACTACAATAATCTACAAACGAAATACAATCGATTCCACATCTATTTTTTTTTGTACACGCATCTACTTCTACAATTTTTTAGATACCGGGTTGAAATTTTGCACACAAATAGAGTATCATAGAAAGTATGTTCTCCTCTAACTTTATTAAAATCCGTCGACCGGTATAAATTTTAAGGGGATTTTTATTTTTCAGAAAAGCGTGTTTTACGCTGTAGCTTTCTCAATATTTGAGATATCGATATATTTCTAATTCTATTATATTTTTCAGTTTTTTTAACCCCTATTTCATATATAATTCTTTAAGATTTGATTGATTAGATCCATTTTTATACGCGATCAAAGGTCCATAATTTTTTTAGAAATATGTGTAGCAAATTTTGAAATATCGGGCTATTTATAGTTTTATTATATTCTTGGCTTAATTGTCTAGATCGAATCATGATCTAAAATCGCTATAATAAAAGTAGAAAGGGCTGTAAGGGTCAACGCGGGTCACGGTGCGTTCAGATATAAGTGTGATTTATTCCTCCATTTACAGAAATCCAAACGTTTCGGCTCCTGTCCGAGCCATCCTCAGTGGTACAATATTAAATTATATATTCTCCCTTAACATAGTGAGTTTACTGTTTCAATTTGACAGAAACTTAGAAAGACTAAAAGGTCCAAATCTGCAACGTAATTAAGAGTTACATCATTGTCCTAAATTAAATTCTAGAAAACTCACCAGTTAGTCTGGAGAAAAAATACATCGTGGTCAAACAGAATAATAAGAAAAAGGCAAAGAGAACGATCCGTGCAGAGCGATCCGTAAGACGAGATCCCATCGACACGACGTACAGAGAAAGACTGATTCGGTAAACGTACGCAGATAAACGTCTTATAACAAACTTGACAACGTGTAGGTCATAAATAATATACTGTGGTCGACGATAAATACAAAGTAATGTCTTAGTCAAATTTGTACAAATAAATATAAAACGTCGGTCAACAGATCAAAATAAATATTCATAAAATATAAATCAGCAGTAATAACGTCGGTCAACAGATAAAAATAAAATTCAAAAAATATATAAATCCGCAGTAGTAAATACATAGAATTGTAAAAAAGATTGAGAACTTGTGGAAAAGCAAAGCGGCATGGACATGGTTTACAGTTTATCCAAGATAGAAACATATGCATGGTGCAAAAACTCTGTATCAGCCTGAGAGTTCAAACCGTTCTTTTGCAATTTAATATACAGCATCTCTGATAGCAATCGCTTCGATAAAAACCTTTCCTTATCCAGAATTTCGACGTTATCCCAGTCAAAATCGTGATTAAAATCTAATCTGTGTTCGGTAATGACGGAAAGATTTGTCGTGTTTCTACGGATATGATTACGGTGTTCAGTAATTCTCGTTTTAAGTTGTCTCAAAGTCTGGCCCACGTAAGTCGCGTCACAATTTTTACATGAAATTCTGTACACGACGTTTTTGTGTGATTGAGTAGGAAGAATATCTTTCTGGACTTTGATATAATTAATTAATTTATTCAAGCTGTAAAATGACAAGTTGACATTCAAATCAGAAACCACGTTTTTGAATTTCTCCGATATATATGGAACATAAGGTACAGTAAACCAATGGCCACGGCTTTCTTCGTTAGTAGGTGGAGGTTCATTCTGTATGCGTGTACGTTTATAAAGTAAAGATTTTGTTCTTGTATTAATAGTGTCGAATATGAATGTCAACGGGTAGTCATTAGACAGCAGAGTGTCAATTATGAATTTTATATTTTTTTGATGGTATCTAGGGTGAGATAATAAGAAAGCCCTATCGACCATGCCCATGACAGTGCCTCTTTTCTGGGAAACAGGGTGTTGCGACACAAAATTAAGATAACGGCCCGAAAACGTCGGTTTATGAAACCAATCAAATTCCAGACCGTTGTTGTCTTTAATCAAAGTTACGTCAAGAAAATTTAATTTGTCTCCTCCTACTTCAACGGTAAACTGTAACCTCGGGTGATAAGAATTAAATGCTTGTAAAATTGCGTCAATAGAGTTACGAGGTACAGCCATCGCAATGTCATCCACATATCTGCAGTAAAATGGCAACGTAAAGGTAAATAATTGCAACACACTGTTTTCCAGATCCTGCATAACGATGTCAGCAACGATGGGTGACAACGGAGAGCCCATGGGAGAACCAAATTTTTGTTTGTATATAATATTGTCAAAGGTAAAAAAAGTTGAATTCAAGATTAATTCTATAACCCGCAGGAATTCAACCTTAGGAATATTACAATTCTTAGAGATATGTTCCCATCTGTTAGAAATACTTTCGAGAACTAAATTTGTGGGAATATTGGTGAATAATGAAATAGCATCGAGCGAAATAAAAGTGTAATCATTATTAATATGTATGCCGTTAAGTTTCGTGACTAGTTCAAAGCTATTATTTATGTGGCTATTAGGCTTCGGGGTACTTGTAGAAATAATCTCGTGAAGAAAATGAACTAACACGTATGTGGGACTATCGATAGAAGAAACAATTATTCTGAAAGGATATCCGGTTTTGTGTATCTTGGGTAAACCATAGGCCCTCGGCAGGACACCATCACTGCATAAAAGTTGTTTATATTTGTCTTCAGATATATATTTATGCTTTTTCCATCTCACAAGTGTGTCTCTAATTTGATTCGAAAGCTGTTTGGTGGGATCTTTAGAAACTCTCATATATGTATCAGTGTCTTTGTTAAAAGTTTAAGCATGGACGAAAAGAGAGAGAGAGAGATCATGTAAAAAACGACATCTGTGGGAGGTTGAGGCTCCGGCTGTGAATTGTAAAGCCGCCACAGATGGCGGTAGTGAGCGCTTTACTACTTCCAAAATGGAGGCGCATTCAGGCGCACGAGGCGCTGAGCGCGGTGCGTTCCGGGAGAGAGTCACGCGAAAAAGGTGTGGATCTGCGCATGTCCGTACAAGTCTCGACGGGTCGAGAACGCAACGGATATTCATTCGTTGTCGAACCGTTGAGTAGGATGTATCTCAGTTTTCGGTCGAAAACAGTCGTTCATCGAGAACCTTCTCGAGACGTATTACGTTGTGTTAGCGGTCGTCGTTATTGCAACGCGTCGAGTATCTTGTTCGAAAACAGTCGTTCATCGAGAACCTTCTCGATACGTATTACGTTGTGTTTGCGGTCGTCGTTATTGCAACGCATCGCGTATCTTGTTCGACGAACAGTTGTGTTGTACTATAATCTTTACGAGATAGTAACATTATAAAAAGACATTTATGTTCGCGCATTCAGTGTTAGTGCGTCATATCGGCTATTCAGTCCGATAAATGCTTGGAGACCGAATAATCGTTCGGAAGAAACGTTGTCCTAAAGTGACGACGTTGCTATTGAGAGGGAGCCATTATTCTACCAGAGAGACGCACTAAGAAGGAGGATCGTCTTTGATGATGCCTTCTGGAAATATCACGTGGGCTCAGGAAGCTTCTGAAAAGGATTGTGGTTTATAGTAAAACCATCTTATCGGCCTGATCACCCGATATTCATACCAAAATTAAGGTAAACTCTTTATATTCATGATTTGGTGACGTTAAACATTCGTTTAACGTTTCTTAGATATAAACATTCCGTTTATATCGGGACACTTACATCTGTTTAAGAATATTCGATAGCGCGCAAAGAAGATTATATTCTTTCTTGAGAACTCGTACAAAGCTTGCTTTGGTTGTAATACCTTTAGAATTGTTATTCAAAGCTCTCTGGTTCTGTGTAAATATTTATAATTAAGATTATTTGGCGAGTTGTGTAGAATCAATCTATCAAAAGCACGTTGATCTCGTCGACAGCGTCACGGGATAAATACGACGTCAAAACTAATGTTATAATACAAATACGTTGAAGTTATTGCGTTTCCGCGTTGCGAAAGAACGACTGTTCGTACATATATATATGATTTAGGATGTGAAATATCATTCATGCTTTATTGAATAGATGTGTCAATCATATTAAAGAATACATTCTCATTTACTTTGTTTATTCGAAAGAATTCATGCCGCATATTTTCTGGCGTGTTACCTCGGTAAACACGATATTATACTTTAATCAAGGGAATTTGCTTGAACTAATACTTCTTGGATTTGAAGGAAATCATAAGAATAACTGACACATTGTTTCAATGTTACTTATATTCATATATCTAACGATATTTATTCTCATTGTTTGTTTAATGCATCACAATGATCCTTTCTTGTCGAATTTACTTCAAGGAAACTTAACTAATACCCGATTATACGAATTGAATCAAGACATCAATTTCGTTCACACTTTTTAAACTAACTTTAGCCTTTGACATAGATTTATTCGATTGAAATATTACTTATTCTCTATATTGCTCTCAAAGAAAGGATTATTGATTATTAATCAATTTCTTTTTCTCTTATATTTTGAACAGCTTCTCTTAATGTATATAATCAATTATTGTAAGTTATCGATATTTGCTGACGTATTCTGACTAACTCCTTGTTCTTTTTTAAAACTCACCGAAATACATGATCTCTCTCTACTAGAAACAAAAAATACTGATTAGTTGAATGTTTCCTCATCTTTTTCAAGAGCTCAGGCTCACGAGTGAGCTTGTACGAAACAGTCTTTAAGGATCTCTGTAATTTTTTGTTTGTATATCTCCTTGTCTAAGGCTACCGTGCAGTTGCCCTTATCTGCTCTTGTGAAGATAATATTAGGATTGTTATTTATAAATAATTTCGTAGACATAACCATGTTAGAGATGTTCTGATAAAAAGGAGATCTCATATGAGAGAAGGAAAGAAGATTGTTAATGATAGGTATGGAACGGTTTCTAATGTTCAATTTCTGATTAATGTGTAAACGTTTTCGGGCCGTTATCTTAATTTTGTGTCGCAACACCCTGTTTCCCAGAAAAGAGGCACTGTCATGGGCATGGTCGATAGGGCTTTCTTATTATCTCACCCTAGATACCATCAAAAAAATATAAAATTCATAATTGGCACTCTGCTGTCTAATGACTACCCGTTGACATTCATATTCGACACTATTAATACAAGAACAAAATCTTTACTTTATAAACGTACACGCATACAGAATGAACCTCCACCTACTAACGAAGAAAGCCGTGGCCATTGGTTTACTGTACCTTATGTTCCATATATATCGGAGAAATTCAAAAACGTGGTTTCTGATTTGAATGTCAACTTGTCATTTTACAGCTTGAATAAATTAATTAATTATATCAAAGTCCAGAAAGATATTCTTCCTACTCAATCACACAAAAACGTCGTGTACAGAATTTCATGTAAAAATTGTGACGCGACTTACGTGGGCCAGACTTTGAGACAACTTAAAACGAGAATTACTGAACACCGTAATCATATCCGTAGAAACACGACAAATCTTTCCGTCATTACCGAACACAGATTAGATTTTAATCACGATTTTGACTGGGATAACGTCGAAATTCTGGATAAGGAAAGGTTTTTATCGAAGCGATTGCTATCAGAGATGCTGTATATTAAATTGCAAAAGAACGGTTTGAACTCTCAGGCTGATACAGAGTTTTTGCACCATGCATATGTTTCTATCTCGGATAAACTGTAAACCATGTCCATGCCGCTTTGCTTTTCCACAAGTTCTCAATCTTTTTTACAATTCTATGTATCTACTACTGCGGATTTATATATTTTTTGAATTTTATTTTTATCTGTTGACCGACGTTATTACTGCTGATTTATATTTTATGAATATTTATTTTGATCTGTTGACCGACGTTTTATATTTATTTGTACAAATTTGACTAAGACATTACTTTGTATTTATCGTCGACCACAGTATATTATTTATGACCTACACGTTGTCAAGTTTGTTATAAGACGTTTATCTGCGTACGTTTACCGAATCAGTCTTTCTCTGTACGTCGTGTCGATGGGATCTCGTCTTACGGATCGCTCTGCACGGATCGTTCTCTTTGCCTTTTTCTTATTATTCTGTTTGACCACGATGTATTTTTTCTCCAGACTAACTGGTGAGTTTTCTAGAATTTAATTTAGGACAATGATGTAACTCTTAATTACGTTGCAGATTTGGACCTTTTAGTCTTTCTAAGTTTCTGTCAAATTGAAACAGTAAACTCACTATGTTAAGGGAGAATATATAATTTAATATTGTACCACTGAGGATGGCTCGGACAGGAGCCGAAACGTTTGGATTTCTGTAAATGGAGGAATAAATCACACTTATATCTGAACGCACCGTGACCCGCGTTGACCCTTACAGCCCTTTCTACTTTTATTATTTTTATCTCGAGGGTCTTTATTTCACACTTATTAAAATCGCTATGATTCAAGCAATTAAGTCAAGATCGGGGCATGATTCAGACAATTAAGTCAAGATCGGGGTATGATCTAGACAATTATGCCAAGATCGGGGCATGATCCGGACAATTAAGCCAAGATCGAGGGACAATCCAGACAATTAAGTCAAGATCGGGGGACGAACCAGACAATTAAGCCAAGATCGGGGCATGATCTAGACAACTAAGCCATGATCGAAGCATAATCCGTACTTATAGTACCAAAATTATAGCAGCCACTAATTTTGGTATTAGAAAAATAATTTCGGACACAATTACATCACATCAGCATCTCAAAGATATGTTAAATTTAAAAAGAATAGTATTTAATCTTTATTTAATTAAAGAATAACTACAACTTCATCTAATACTTGTCAAGTTTCATCAATTCTTAACACATTCATACTCCTTTGAATGTTCAAGACGCTTGTCGTCACCTTAGAAGCAACAGTGTTTTGTTTACAGATTGCGATTGAATAAATTCATTGAACGTTCTTAGTAAAAAGACAGGATGCCTCAAGAACTAATCAACCAAATCTTAAAGAATTATATATGAAATACGGCCCGCTAAACATGTAACCTTCTTGTAACGTCACATTTCGACTGTAATTCAGCAAATCTAAAACGTTTTATATGTATAGGCAATAAAAGATTTCGTAAACGTCTCAAGTTAACGTTTTATTTGTGTCAGTCTGTAGAACGTATCAGAAACGTTGCTTTTCCGCATTTAATTTGACAATTCGGAACGTCACAAATGAAATGTTTTGTGACGTTCAAATAACTTTTGTATGAAACGTTTTCTTTGCGACTTTATAAACGTTGCCTCAACGCTAACATTTGCGATGTTTCTAAAATATTCATTTCGCTACGTACTTTAAACGGTTCAATCAAAACGTAACTTTGAAAAACATTTTACTACTCTGCATTAACGTTGTAAATGCGACATTATTAGAAAATGTATAACTATATATATTATAGAGGACGCTACGAGAAGAAGTAGTGCGTAGTTCGCGGCGAGTCATCGTTCCGTGCGGGCGTGTGCCACGTGTTTAAGATTTCGACGCGCGGTTTCTATAACCGATTTCTATGTCGCCGCATCGCGGCTACTACGCTTGTTATTTGTCGCTTGAGTTACGGACAGGCGCCGTGATGCTAGGCGCAGGAAGAAGTGCACTGATTGGTAGGTTAGCGAGAAGGTCGCTAGCTACCGATACCGACAACGACCGTTTCGTGGCTTCGCGTTTCCTCCGGCCTCCACGTGCGACAGATAGGTATAATTAGTAAGTGCGGGTTCGAGCTAAAGAAAATCGGCACCGCGTGTTTTGCGGCTGTTCGCATTTATAAGATAGATAGCGAAAATTATTAGTGTGATGTGTAACGTACACGACATTATAGTATTATATACATAGACATTATAGTATATAGTATTATAGAATAAATGTGCAATGACATTAAACCCATTTACCATCACAATACTGTATTTATTAAAATAAATTAAAATAATTTATTAAAATAAATTAATTAATAAACGAATAATTATTATGTTTTTCATTGATCGTATTTACGTATGTTGTATATCATATTATATATGCAGGAGTGATGGATTAGGCTGTAAGACGTCAGTAAGCTGTAAGAGCATAAAGCTGGTTTTCCAGTGTAATAGTTAGATTAAGGTCATAAGAAAAATGGTTGAGCAGACCATACAAAATGAGGTTCAACAATTCTGTTGACGGCCTAACTCTACGCCCTATTACACTGGAAAAACCAGTTTTATTCTGACGTCTTACAACCTAATCCACTATTCCTGCTGGTAGACCCCGCATTATACATTCGTTACAAAAACGTTACAAATGCAACGTTGCAAATTAACCGTGAAACGGAAAATTTAAGTTCCTGGTTGTATAAACGTTGTTTTTGGAACGAAAGTTGTAACGTTTCCCTAACGTTTGATGCAAGTTTCACAAACGTCGCAAAAACGTTGTAAATGCGATGTTGCACATATAAAGTTTTGCAAACGCCTAAACACGTTGTAAGTGCAACGTCGCATATGTAAGGTAATTGAATCAGGACATTTCTGGTTCCTTTTATGTTATTAAAACGTTTATGCAACCAAACGTAAAATGTCGCATGGCTATATTGCGACGTTACAAAAACATTTCTGTAACAAAATATTGTTTAGCGGGGGGTAGAAAAGACTAAAAAATATAATAAAATTAGAAAAATTGCACCAAACCAGTCGCAATTTATTCAATTCTAAATCTGTTATATTCTTCAGTCTTACATTCTCAAGTCCATATATGGACCATGTAGCCTGAACTATTCGAGTCAACATCGATTTAACATTGTGTCGATTGTAAAACTTCATTTGTGCCACTAATTAGTAATAAAATCACTTTTTATATATTTAAAAAATTATTTTAAAGTAAAAATAAAAAACTAATGTATAAATAAAAAAATGAAACAAAATAGAAAAATTAAGAAATATCCGCAATTAGTAGGGATCATTTTAATAAAAACATTAATTATTTAATTGATTTTTGTAATAGTATAACAAATATTAGTCGCAATAAAGCTTATCACAATAAAAAAGTGTGCAAGTAGAAACTTGCACATTGCTTTCTCATAGTTTTTAAGTGTGCAAGTAGAAACTTGCACATTGCTTCCTCATAGTTTTTAAGTGGGCAAGTAGAAACTTGCACATTGCTTCCTCATAATTTTTAAGTGTACAAATTATAAATTTGAACATTACTTCCTCACAATTTTCAAGTATGCAAATTATAAATTTGCACGTTGCTTAATCAACATTCTATTTCGCTTATAAAGCTTCCTCTATGAAGAAGCCAAATTAATAAATATCTACTAATAATTATACATAAAGAAATAGGCTTCCTCATAAGAGGAAGCTTTATGAGCGAAATAAAATGTTGATTAAGCAACGTGCAAATTTATAATTTGCATACTTGAAAATTGTGAGGAAGTAATGTTCAAATTTTTTAATTTTATAATATATGTCGGCTAGTTTCATGGTCTACAATTAAATAATTAATTAAAAATTAATTGTAAATAAACAAACGAAAATAAATGCACTACAATAATCTACAAACAAAATACAATCGATTTCACATTTTTTTAAAACATGTCACTAATTAAAAAAAAAAGTGTCAGTCGTCGGCTAACATCATACGAATGAGGCAGGAGCCATTGATTAGAACGGCATCGATCCCTTTTCAATTCACATTAGTACGCAGAGCGGGCAGACAACCGTTCCGAATTACTAAAGCGCTTCATGCGCATTGACAAAACGGAACGATTTTGAAGCGCTGCGCAACAGTAATGCAGTCTATGCGTTTCATGCGCAATTCGGAACGCACCTTATTAATACTTGTTATTTCTCGAAAAATAAGAAAAATTTTGAAACCGGTTTCCAAAAAATCGGTAACAAAAAATTATCCATAAAAATTATCCATAAAAAAAATTCAGCTTGATATCTCAAAATTTGCGGAAATTAGAGCAATCACGTACATTTTTGAAGTGAAACTTCTTTAGGCACGGTAGTGAGTTCGATTCGCGACACGAAATCACGAATTTCGCGACACGAAAAGTGTAACGAAAATTCGACCAATAGGTGTACGGTGTTGGCGAGACGGTCCTTCTTCTGGCACGGTAGTAAGTTCGATTATGCGACACGGAAAAGCGACACGAATTTTGCGACACGAAAAGTGTAACGAAAATTCGACCAATAGGCGTACGGCGTTGGCGAGACGGTCCTTCTTCTGGCACGGTAGTAAGTTCGATTATGCGACACGGAGAAGCGACACGAAAAGTGTAACGAAAATTTGACCAATAGGCGTACGGCGTTGACGAGACGGCTCCTTCTTTTGGTACGGTAGTAAGTTTTGGTACGGTAGTAAGTTCGATTATGCGTTACGGAAAAGCGACACGAATTTCGCGACACGAAAAGTGTAACGAAAATTTGACCAATAGGTGTACGGCGTTGGCGAGACGGCTCCTTCTTTTGGTACGGTAGTAAGTTTTGGGACGGTAGTAAGTTCGATTATGCGTTACGGAAAAGCGACACGAATTTCGCGACACGAAAAGTGTAACGAAAATTTGACCAATAGGCGTACGGCGTTGGCGAGACGGCTCCTTCTTTTGGCACGGCAGTAAGTTCAATTTTGCGTCACGGAAAAGCGACACGGCAAAGCGACACGAAAAGTGTAACGAAAATTCGACCAATAGGCGTACGGCGTTGGCGAAACTGCTCCTTCTTTTGGCACGGTAGTAAGTTTGATTCGCGACACAAAAAAAAAATGAACGTGTGGTCGCCACGCGCGTTAGAAGTGAAACTTCTGAAGGCAAGGGCTTTGCCATAACTTTTCGTGTCGCAAAATCGAACTTACTAACGTGCCAAAAGAAGGAGCCGTCTCGCTAATGCCATACGCCTATTGGTAGAATTTTCGTTAAACTTTTTGCTTCCTAAAATTCGTGTTGTTTTTTCATGTCGCAAAATCGAAACTTACTACCGTGCCAAAAGAAAGAGCCGTCTCGCCAACGTCATACGCCTATTGGTCGAATTTTCGTTACACTTTTCGTTTCCCAAAATTCGTGTCGTTTTTCCGTGTCGCGAAATCGAACTTAGTACCGTGCCAAACAAAGGAGCCGTCTCGTCAATGCCGTACACCTATTGGTCGAATTTTGTTACACTTTTCGTGTCGCAAAATTCGTGTCGCGAAATTCGTGATTTCGTGTCGCGAATCGAACTCACTACCGTGCCTAAAGAAGTTTCACTTCAAAAAGCGACACGAAAAGTGTAACGAAATTTCAACCAATAGGCGTACGACATTGACGAGACGGCTCATTCTTTTGGCACGGTAGTAAGTTCAATTTTGCAACACGGAAAAGCGACACGAAAAGTGTAACGAAAATTCGACAAATAGGCGTACGGCGTTGGCGAGACGGCTCCTTCTTTTATATATAATGCAATTATATATGAATTTTGTCTCTATATGATCATATATAATTAATTATATATTATATATAATCATATATGAACATATATATAATGATATTATATATGTAAATAAATATATATAAATATATATAATTATATATGACCATAAATAGTCAATATATATATTAAAAAAGAACTGTTAACTTCGATAATAAAGCATTAAAATAAATTAAGATGTATATTTTTTCAAAAGCTGTAGAATTAAAAGTGAAATGATTTATATAATCATATATAATCATGTCAAATTGTATATCAAACATTTATATATATTTAAATATATTTTAATCGCCTGTATATTTTATATATAATCATATATGATCATATAGGGTTATATATACTTCCATATGAATCTTATATGTATCAGTACATGAGTGCATATATGATCTATTGTTTCATATCTAGTTATATTTGGAATTATATATGCCCATATATAATGATATATGGACCCATATATAATTTTATATAAAGCCAAATTTCATATATAATCACATATAATTATATATATTTATATATAATTATATATAATTATATATAATCTTTTTTTCCCGGGTAGAACCAGTAACTGTTCGCACAGATAGTGACCGATAGTGCTGTGTTGTGTTGCCTACGAGTATACATATACGTGTCGTGTTACTTTAAGGCACAGAAGATTTATTATTATTTTGACTACAACGCGACCGTCGCTGGGTCGAGAACGTAGCAGCGTAGCGGTGAGTAAAATAATTATCAAGCGGTTTAGATCATTCTATTACTACTCATTTACACGGAGTGAATTTATCGTAAGTTACTACAAAACTCCGTTTATGCGAGGAATTATCGTAAGTTACTACAGAAGTAACGCTCGTGCAAACATAGTATATATAGTATAACGGCATCCTCTCCGATTCCTTTAGAATTTTTCAAATTTTGTGTATTTTGTGTTGTAAATAAGATTCTGAGAAAGAAAATTTTTTTTGTCGCTCATGTTCTATTTTACTTTTATAACTTCAATATAGTATCTGATTAATATATTATATTCAGTAGAACAAATTAATAATAGTCCTTGCTTGCAGTTCAAGATGTAATTGATAATGTGAATGCATGGCCTAAATTTATTCCAAAAATGTTTTGGGATAGAAATTTAAAGGATCACAATTAAAGACAACAGTTTGTGCTCTTGGTTAAAGCAGAGATTACTCTGTGCTTATGCTTTCTGTGATTCTTTGCTTTAATAAAAATTATAATTTTAAAATAAAATATATAACTGAATGAAGTTGTAAATAACAAATGTTCTAATATTAAGAAGTGAAATATATATCCATAAATTATTTTGAAGTAAAACTTCTTTAGGCACGGTAGTGAGTTCGATTCGCGACACGAAAAAGCGTCACGAATTTTGCGACACGAAAAGTGTAACGAAAATTCGACCAATAGGCGTACGGCATTGGCGAGACGGCTTCTTCTTTTGGCACGGTAGTAAGTTCGATTTTGCGACACGAAAAAGCGTCACGAATTTTGCGACACGAAAAGTTATGGCAAAGCCCTTGCCTTCAGAAGTTTCACTTCTAACGCGCGTGGCGACCACGCGTTCATTTTTTTTTAAACAGAAATTGGAAACCCCTTTATTATTAGCAATTTTTCTAATTCTATTACATTTTTTAGTTCTTTCATATATAATTCTTTAAGATTCGGTCAATTAATTCCCGAAAAATTGGAAAAATCACGCAATTTTAAAAAAATCGGTAACGAAAAATTAACTCCACCACACCGACATTGCCGGAATTTTCTAGCCCTATTTTATATACAATTCTTTAAGATTCGGTCCATTAACGAATGAGTAGTTCGCGGTCAGACATACAAACAGACATCAGACACTTATAATAATAGAACCGGTTTAAAAAAATCGGTAACAAAAAATTAACCCCACCACCGCCATTTCCGGAAATTTCTATCCCTATTTCATATACAATTTTTTAAGATTCAGTCTATTAACGAATGAGTAATTCGCGGTCAAACATACATACATACAGACAGACGTCAGGTACTTATAATCAGGTGCTTATATACATGATTATAATTAGGTATGTAATTATAATTAAGTATAAATTAGGACTGCGGCTTGAATCCGATTAATGTGGATGTCAAATGTGTAGTTTGAGAGATTTCTCCTCTATATAAAGTTGATATAATATTTATACTTTAAATAATATAATATAATATTTATACTTTAAATATTTTATTAACTTTATTTTTTGATACTCTGAACACATAAGAACTAACTACTTGCATTTAAACATTAAATTAATAAAATATTGATATCATTTCTGCAAGAATTGTACTTACTTGTTTTATGAAAATAAATAAAAGATACGTAGAGTAGAGTGGGGTAAAAATGCGCGGCGGGTAAAAGTACGCAGTGCAGGTAGGGTAACTCCGGTATTTACGCCGCGCGAGGATTTACGCCGCAGAAGTCAGAAAAAATAGAAGGAATGAAGGTATTTGCTTTCAATTATTCTGTTATGTGCCTTCATACCAGATTAGTATTGTGTTGTAATTTCAGTTCTTTACTGTTAATATTAACAAAACCGTCGTGAGTTGAATCGATTTTTTAATGTAGTAAGTAGCGCGATCATATATTACGACTACGTAAAATGATTACAGTATAGGGAATGTAAAAGGTTTAATGGTTATTTCATGATACATAAGTGTAGAGGGATAGTAAAGAATGTAATACAGCAAAATACAAGTGCATAGCTCTTGTATTCTTTGTTTATAGCTTGATATCTTATATATCCCATCTGTTTAGGATATATGGCATTTTTAGCGTGCGGGATTTATGCTATAGTACAAACACTCAGTAAAAATCAAAATTTCCTGTGTTTTTTTTCTTCTTTTTTTTGGATCATATAACAATAACCTTTAATGCCTATCGTTCGTCTATTTTCTTTTTAAAATTTTTCAGTTTTATAATTTGTTTTTTATTCTTACACCTTAATAAACTTCTTACACACATTTTATAACTTATTATGACATTTTATTGCCTCATTTATAAACATTACTCGTAATTTTTTATAAGGCGTATATGTTGGAGGTTTAAGGATCTTTGAGTCGGAGTAAATTACGAGGTGTGACTTTATGCTTGCGTACAACGTGGACAGGAATGCCTTAACACATGAAATTGCACGCGTATTGGAGCATATTCAGAGCGCGTGCTCCGTCTCTAGCAATTCGTTCATCATGACTGTGAGAGTATCCGCACAAGACTCTCGTATAGTAATGCAGCGTAATGTAACGTGGGTCCGCGCACAAGAAACGTATCGGTAACGGCGAGAGAGGCTCGGCAAAGTTGTCCCAATATATATTTTAAGGATATTTTATAATAATATATTTCAAATAAATAAATAATTAATTAATAATATAATATTAGGGTGTTAATTAATAATATAATATCAGAGAAAGTTACGTTTGAAAAGTAACTTGTTACTGTAATTCGTTACTCATTGAAAAAGTAACTCATTGTTATCGTATATAACTCGTTATTCTCATTGAGAAAAGTAACTCGTTACCGTTACTCATTCAGAAAAGTAACTCATCGTTACCGTATATAACTTGTTATTCTTATTGAAAGAAGTAACTTGTTACCGGTTACTCGTTACTCATTGAAAGAAGTAACTTATCGTTACCGTTACATTAAACAGATAGAAACAAATAATTGGATAACATGAAAAAAGGCTCATAAAAGAATCAAAGAATTTTCTGGGATATTTCAAATTTTGTCAATGATATATTTTAAATATAAAATATGAAATATTTTGTAACGTATTGACTTTTCGATTGACTTTACCTCAATACTTTTATACATAGAATAATGAAAGGAATCGATTGTTGTAAAAAGAAAACAGAAAAAATTATTTTAAATACTTTGATTGCATTTCGTAGACGCATTTTTTAATTTGCAAATTGCAATATAAAATTAATATTATTATTCGGTTCCTTCCACCATTCTGTGTATAAAAGTATGAAGGTAAAGTCATCGAAAAGTGAATACTTTACGAGATATTTCATATTTTATATTAAAAATATCGTGATATAATTTGAATATCAGAAAATTCTTAACAAAAGAGAGCTTTATTACAGTGTAAAAAATCATATAATTCTATTTTAAAAAATAGAATTTTATATGACGATGATTTATGTGACCTAAAAAAATTAATTTTTCAAAAATTGATTATACCATTATTTGTTCTCCTCCAAGTCATACAACTTACTCATTACTCATCGTTACCGTAACTCGTTATTCTCATTGCGAAAAGTAACTCGTTACCGTTACTCGTTACTCGTTACTCGTTACTCATTCAAAAAAGTAACTTATCGTTACCGTAACTCGTTATTCTCATTGAAAGAACATCGAAAGAACAGTTTTGCTGAAGATTCTAAAAATTTAGCTAGATACAGATCTAAAAATAATTTTGTTGCACCATCAAAATAATTATGTAGAACGTTCAAACTGATTTCTAAACTGTCAAATTTTTTTACAAAATTATTATTATACTTCAGCGACCTACTATAATTATTTTGATCTTGCAACAAAGTTATTTTCTGTATCTAGCTAAATTTGAGATACTTCAGCAAAACCGTTCTTCCCGTAAGTAAAAAAAAAAATTATTTTAAAAAATTTGATTACATTTTGTAACGCATTTAATTTTGCAAAATTGCAAATGTAAAAATTAATTTTATTATTATACGCTTTCTTTCTTATTTTATATACAAAAGTGGTCAAGGTAAAGTAGTCGAAAGGTAAATACTTTAGAGACTAACAAAGTATTTCATATTTCATATTATAAAAATATCATGAAAAAATTAAAATATCTCAGGAAATCTTTAACGAAGAGAGATTTATTAGTGTTTCGAAAACGTCTCTCGACGAGATCTACAACTTTTCTCTCAAGAGCAAAATCAATAAGTTATTTAAGAAATTAGTCGCCTTTAAAATTTCTTAAAAATGACATCTACGACATAACTCACGTAAGAATCATGTGTCCTCTTTCAAATCAAAGCAATTTTTTCTACAATCAAAAATAAAAAAGTTTTGGAAGTAATTTGAACAGTCAAATATCGATATCTTATGTAGTTTTAGGAAAAAATGTTTTAGACAAAAGTTGTATAACTTGGAGGAGACAAATAATAGTAAAATCAATTTTTGAAAAATTAATTTTTTAGGTCACATAAAATCATCGTCATATAAAATTCTATTTTTTTAAAAGAATTGTATGATTTTTTTACACTGTAATAAAGCTCTCTTTT